>JAPTMU010000147.1:364627-526871 GCA_028583405.1 Pogonophryne albipinna | reverse complement strand
TTAACAACACAATCAGGTAGAAAGACACTGATTATAGTATTTCATATCTAAAGAGTATGATCATTCAGTTTAACATTAAGAAGAAAAACAGCATTGACACACAGTCCTCTTAGTGTCTAAAGCTGTCCAGTAGAGTGATACACAGGACCTGTTTAATCACTAAACATCCAGAGTAGTACACAAATGCTTTACTTGACTGTTGTTGTGAGTTAACACACAATATCCACTTCATAGTTCAATAACAGGTCATCAAGTCAATGGCCATCATTTAAAATCATCTTTTGTATTAATAGCATTTTGTATAGAGCTGTTGAACTTTCTGACATTTCAATTTTCCATGTGACTAACATATTGGATATGGCAGAGCTAAGTTTGTTGTGAAAATAGTGTTAAATGAGATTTACATAGCAGTGTTGATACAAGACACCATTCATAAATACCTTGCATCTCCATGGCCAATCAGAATCACTGTAGTCATAAGCTATCTCTTCTCCGGGACTGATGTCTTTGAGTACAAAAAGACAAAGATGGGCTTTCCATCCACTTTGATCAATTTAATTTTGCAGTTCGGGTTCACATGGTCATCGTTGACAAGTCTCCCTAGGGAGTTGTCCTCTTTGGCAGCATCAATACTGATTGGGCAAGGACACAATTCTGATTACAACCACAGCAAACTAGCATTAGATCAAATACATATAGACAAAAAAAGGCTCAAAATGTACACTGTATGCCCAACTTAACATCAAGATAGCAGCATTTGTATGTCTGGGTAACTACACATTTAGAAATAACATTACAATATTTACTTACCATAACTCTTGTCCATTTAAGGCGAGACACCCCAGGTGAATAGGGTCATTTTTTTTAACTTAAAGGTATCAGCTAGAAATGTCTTCAGTTAATTACTTCCAATAACATTACATTGCATTTAGCTGACGCTTTTATCCAAAGCGACTTACAATAAGTGCGTTCGACCAACAAAATACAAACTTGAAGAAAACAGAATCATATAAGTACATCAGGCTTCATAGAGCAAAAAAAACATTTCAAGTGCTACTCAACTGGCTTATTGCTACTTACAATAAGGCAATTGTTTTTTGTATTACAAGTTTTCTGAAATAGCATGTTTAAATATGCTCATATTTTAATACATTTCAGGAATCGAAATCTGAACTCTGTCATATTAGTATCTAAGGCTTTTACAGAAGGGATATTGGATATCTCTTTGTTTCACTCCATAAATCAGAAAATACTGTCAACAGCCCTAAAATATCAATTTTCGCTATGTTTTTAGGTATACAATGTTGTATAATTCAGGCTATATGAACAAACCCTAATGTAAAAGCCTTCATAATATTGATAGGAATATAACTGGAAGGTTTGGTGTATCTACGTGCTACTGAAGTTGAAATTCTGAACTCAGAGTCGGAGAAAAAACTCATTTTGAGAAAACGACCTTTAAAGATTGCAGTGAGGCGCTAGCTAAACCCTCCTGTTCTTTGGATGACAGCTTGCGCATCGACGCACTCCGTGAAGGTATTTCATGTTCGGGGTCATTTGTTTTTTGTATAACCTTGCTTCGTGCAAGTGGCAATTGTTGTCGTCTTCTCTGTGAACGTTTTTTTCGCAGTTCTTTTGCCATTTTGAGATTTAAATTTCTAGCGGAAAGCTAACCAGGAAGTGTTTTAGCACACCACGTGACGCATCTGAACGAATCACGTTGTCAGAAATTGACACCAGCCAATGAGATTTTGTTTCTTGGTTTAAGACCCCTTTGTACTTTCACGATTCGTTGCTGATACAAAGGAAATGACCATATTTGGATCCGATGAGATTGTGCAGGAGAGACACAGCTTTCTAACGATATCTCTGATGACATGGTGCACACAGCGGTCGCGGTACTTTGTTACGTTAGAATGCTAACTTTTGGTGAATTTAGGAGAAATCTACAGACGCAAATAGACAAACTATAGTAAAAATAAACACTTAAATGTGTATTTTGTACATTTTCCTTCCAAAAGCCTGAAAGAAAACATGTCATAGAATCAAAATAGCACAAAATCTCAAAATTGACCAGTGCTTGAAAAACAATGCTTTTGCCTGCCGTGTCTCGCCTTAAACGAAAGTCAAACATGAAAACCTTAAAGAGCAACTTGCAGGTTTTTTTTTTACTAGATTTTTAACGTCAAACGCGTCATATTACGTCACATTACCCCTTCGATCCTCTCTCTCTCCCCTCCGGTACACAGCACCGTAAGACGTAGTGTGGAGTTGCATTAGGTAACGCGAGATACGGCTGATACTTGCGCATTCGTTTCTGTTATGGATCAGTATCAACTGTCCTGCCAGTAACATTACTATATTATCAATACTACTTTAGTTATAGCCTGATATATGATTGCTAACTTTACAATGTTGTGATGTGACTGACGTTAGCTAACATTAACTGTAGCTAATGCCGGTCACTCACTAAGACAGCTGCCCTGTTCTCCACTGGTTCTCCTCACACCAGAGCTCCATTTCTCTCCGATGGCCGTTATTTCTTCTAATCCTTGGCTGCTCCTGGTCTCTTGGACACATAGCAGGCTCATAATTATAACCATATGCATTTGAATATATATTTTCAACCTCTTCTGTGTCAAAACTAGCATTGTGATCCATGTTCATTCATACGTTAGACCGGCTGCTCTCCCCCATGTTAGGTCACACGCGGGAGGTCACGTGGGGAGGCTTTTTTTATGCGGAAGTAAAAATGTCTTACAAAAACGACGCCAGATGTCACTGTAGTGTATTTTTTTGAAAATCTAGTGTATACATAATTTTCCTACAAATGTATTCACTGGTGTGTCTAACCTGCAAGTTGCTCTTTAAGTGCATTATGGTATACTTTTCAATTAGGAAGTCTCCGTTTTGAAAGGGTCGGCAGCTGAACACTCCTCGACCTAACACAGATCAGAGGATGGGTCAGGAGAAGTGATGAGGTTAAACAAATGACAAGAATAGTAAGCAAATACTTTTGTCACTCACTTTTGAAGGAATTTATGAACTTCACATCAAATCCATCCTTGTCTTTGCACAAGGATGAAAAATGTGCAGCCTCTTCTCTAGGTTTAATCTTTACTCTCCGGGGTCTTGCTGATGCCATATCCAGCAAAGGGTTCATTTTTACTGTTGGTGAGAAAACAGACCCTTTGATTATCTACGCAAGCCATGCCACTGAAACAGCTCAATATGTAACAATGGCTGCTAAGTCAGTGCATTTGGCATCTATAAACAAAATAAACTGTTCAGCTTCATGTTTTCACTGGATGCTTCCCTCACAATCTCAACCACAGTGTTAACGCTGTTACGCTGTATGGGTTTAAATGTTAAATGCACTTTACACTCTGTTGGAGCACCACCCAATGGCGGTGGTGGTCACCTCTGCTCCGCGCGTCCCTTGATGACTGATGAGCTAGTCAATTTTACAAAAGAAGGAACTCAAAGCACCAGGATAGAGGTTAAACAATAATCTGTTTTAATGGTAGAACATAACAACACACAATACAGAGCACTCTGCAATAGTACCAAATACAGAGCGCTCCGGGCTCAATTCCTACCACCGTGTGATATACGTACCACGACAGCCAGTCAGGAAAAGAGCGCAGAGCATAAAAATGTTACAGTATCTATACACATAAGCGGGGAGTGTGTCGGTTGCTCCTCCCTAGCTATTTGTTATTGCCGATCTCACTTCTGGGCGGGCTAGCCAGTGAGTTGGCAGTTCTCCATTGGCCGGTTTCACTTCTGGGCGAGCCCAAGACAGTGAGCTGGTAATTCTCCATTGGCCAGTTTCACTTCTGGGCGGACCCTAGGCAATGAGTCAGCAGTTGTTGATTCCATCTGTTTCTCCATCTCCTGTGTGTGTGTGTGTGTCAGAATTTTTCTTCCACACTTGCCCCTGCTAACATCTCAGTAAATGAGCTAGTAGATCATTTTAATTCAAAAATTAAAAATGTTATAGATGCCATTGCTCCAACTAAGGTAAAGGAAGTGTCTGTTAAGAAAATATCTCCATGGAGAAAGGCCATGACCGTGAAAACAGAAAAAAGAGAATGTCGAAAAGCTGAACGCAGGTGGCGAAAAACAAATCTCCAGGTTCACTTTGAAATCTATAAAGAGAGACTTGGCCTTTATAATTTGGAATTGAAAAACGCACGACAATCGTTCTTCTCTGACATCATTACCAAAAACAAAAACAACGCACGTGCCTTATTTGCTACCGTCGACAGACTAACTAACCCCCCAGTGTCAGTAGCCTCTGAATTTCTATCCACCAGGGCGTGCAATGATTTTGCCTCCTTCTTCACTGACAACATTCAGAAAATCAGACAAGCAGTCAGTGCCTCTGCATCAGGAAGAGCAAATGTGTTGTCTCTGTGTCCACTTAACATCAATTCAAACACCATGACACAATTCCATCAGATTAATGATAAAAACCTAGAGGACATTATACAACTTCTGAAATCCTCCTCCTGCTGCCTTGATATTATTCCAACAGGATTTTTCAAAGATGTTTTGCCTTGCATGGCCTCAGATCTACTTCATATAGTAAACAAATCTCTTCACACAGGTATTTTTCCACAGGCCCTGAAAACTGCAGTCATTAAACCGCTCTTAAAAAAGAATAATCTAGATGCTTCAGTAATGAACAATTACAGGCCCATATCAAACCTCCCATTTCTAGGTAAAATCATTGAAAAAGTTGTTTTTCAACAGTTGAGTAATTTCTTGCATTTAAATAACTGTTTGGATGTGTTCCAGTCAGGCTTTCGTCCAAACCACAGCACTGAGACTGCTCTTGTAAAGGTCTTTAATGACATCCACTTAAACACAGACAGTGGCAGAACTTCAGTGTTAGTATTATTAGATCTCAGTGCTGCGTTTGACACTGTTGACCACAACATATTACTAGACCGACTGGAAAACTGGGTGGGACTTTCGGAAACAGTTCTAAATTGGTTTGAATCCTACTTAAAGGACAGAAACAACTTTGTTTCTATAGGTAAATACACATCTGAGTTGACAAATATGACATGTGGGGTACCTCAAGGCTCCATCTTGGGGCCTCTTCTCTTTAACGTCTACATGCTACCACTGGCTCAGATAATGAAGAACAACAAAATAAGTTACCATAGCTATGCGGATGACACACAAATGTATGTAACAATTTCACCAGGAGACTATGCTCCAATTCAAACACTGAGTAAGTGCATTGAACAAATCAATGACTGGATGTGTCAGAACTTTCTCCAATTAAACAAAGATAAAACTGAGGTAATGGTTTTTGGAGCCAAGGCAGAACGTATAAAAGTTAGCGCTGAGCTTCAGTCTGCAATGTTCAAAACAACAGATAAAGCCAGAAATCTAGGTGTAGTCATGGACTCTGACCTGAGTTTCAACAGTCACATTAAAACAGTTACTAAATCAGCCTACTATCACCTAAAGAATATATCTAGGGTTAAAAGACTAATGTCACAGCAGGATTTGGAAAAACTTGTCCATGCTTTTATCTTCAGTAGACTGGACTACTGTAATGGTGTCTTTACAGGTCTCACTAAAAAATCTATTAGAAAGCTGCAGCTGATTCAGAACGCCGCTGCTCGAGTCCTCACTAACACTAAGAAAGTGGATCACATCACTCCTGTTCTGAAGTCTTTACACTGGCTTCCTGTGTGTCAAAGAATAGATTTCAAAATACTGCTGCTGGTTTATAAAGCACTGAATGGTTTAGGCCCAAAATACATTTCTGACCTCCTGCTAAATTATGAACCATCCAGATCTCTCAGGTCTTCAGGGACTGGTCAGCTTTCTGTCCCCAGAGTCAGAACTAAACACGGAGAAGCAGCGTTTAGTTATTATGCTCCAAATATCTGGAACAAACTCCCAGAAACCTGCAGGTCCGCTGCAACTCTGACTACTTTTAAATCCAGGCTGAAGACTTTTCTTTTTGTCGCTGCTTTTAATTGAACTATTCACATCTTAGACTGCACTGTAACTTTTATTCATGTATTTTTTTCTTTTAATGTTTATTTTATTTGCTTTTCTTTTTAATGACTGATTTTAAATGCCATTTTCTTAATGTCTTTCATTTTTTGTAAAGCACTTTGAATTGCCTTGTGTTGAAAAGTGCTATATAAATAAACTTGCCTTGCCTTGTGTGTGTGTGTGTGTGTGTGTGTGTGTGTGTGTGTGTGTGTGTGTGTGTGTGTGTGTGTGTGTGTGTGTGTGTGTGTGTGTGTGTGTGTGTGTGTGTGTGTGTGTGTGTGTGTGTGTGTGTGTGTGTGTGTGTGTGTGTGTGTGTGTGTGTGTGTGTGCACCTTTGTTAATTAAGAGGACTTTTGGTATGAATACACACCGACATTAGCCAGACATTTTTTATTAACAGGACAGGGTCGGTGTCCTGCTAATAAATACAAATTCTAAAAGCGTAGAAGTGTTTCTATAGGTGTAGAAAGCTTAACCTCTTAAGCCCGAGGGTCCCCCCAGTGGACCCCCCCCACAGTTTTTTTTACGAGACTATGTCTCAGGGCTTCTTAACATTTCTGAAACTATTAATGTTCCATACCCTTTTAACGCTAAGAAACTCCGCTAACTGACAATGTGAACCATTTTTAGCTAAAAGAAACACAAGAGTAATACCAAGCCTTTGAATTAGCATGGAGCGAAAAAATGCTAACTAATGCTAACGGATTTTGCACAGCACTCACGGTAGAAATGCCCTTATTACTTATCGTAACTGCACAAACAAGATATACGATTTAAAGCTGAGACTCCACAGATTCCAGACATATAATATCATCACTGTACGCCCCCGAATTGCGGAGCTATCAGCCAGAAAAGAGAACGCAAACAACATCCGGTTTAAAAAATATTACAATAATTTCGTCTTACCTTTTTTTATTTGTGATCAAAAGTTGTGTTCACCGGAATAAAAACGCCGCTCAAGGTTAATCCAATGTCTTTGTGTCACGTAGACATTTTGACTGATAATCCTTCATCATATTTATGGCAATATACTGGGTATAACATTTTGCCGTCCAGGCGTGCACTTTCAGATATGCTTTGTTCGCTTCTCTATTACGTCCGCTATGGTAATTTTTACGTTGATTTGGGAACTGTCCATCGATTCTATTGGTTCTGATGGTTAAGAAAAAGGTGTAAATCACACGAATCGACCAATGGGTTCCAGAGATATGGTCCTGCGTAAAGTATAAAGAATGCCAGCCAGTTTAAGTACTTTACGCTGGCGGCTTCATTTATTGTTTACTACTCACAGCAGGCATTACAGCAGGACCCAGAGCGCACGGAGCACAGAGCAGATAACGGAATTGCAGTTTTATTGCTTATAGATTATCAGAACATTTCAAAGGGGACACAGCCACATTGGATATTAACCTATGGATTAACTACATCATCGTTTTTATCGTTTTAATGCCATTGAAGACCAGTTTAGACCAGGCAAAGAGGAAGGTAAGCCATTAGCCTAGCGCATGCTAGTACCTAGCTCCACTTGTTTTGATGTACGTTTTTGTTGATAACGTCGCAAGTTTGTATCTTTCAGTGTTGAGGTGGGCACCGTTAGATTCTGTGTCTTTACGATCAAAAACGATGTGTTGGATGTGCAGCTAGGATAAGTAATAAGGGAGCTAGGAGTGATTTTCGGTGCAGTAATAGGTTAGCATTTTTCGCTCGGGGCTAATTCAGATGCTCACTGTTAGCATTGTGTTTTTTTTGAAAAAATAAATGAAAAAGATCAGTTAAATTAGTTTTTTCACGTTATATGGATATAAAATATTCATAGTTTATTAAATAGTAAGGTTCCTTAGACGTTGTTTCCTGCAAATGACGCGATTTCGGTCCGTGGGGCCTATAAGTGCTATATAAATAAACTTGCCTTGCCTTGCCTAAGAGGATAACAGAGTATGTTCTTATATTTTATTTCTATTTTTTATTTTTTTCACAACAGTTGTATTTGGATGGAATGAATACCTATAGTGAAAATTCAAAGTAATAAAAAGATTTTTACAGTGAAAAAGTTCAAATGGAACTGATGGTTCCCAAATTACCCAGAGGTGAGTCCGTCTGGACTTTATTTTTCTAAACCTCTCTAGAAAGGTCAAATTTAACTTGTTTTGCATCAATCTTGATACAGGGTACTTATTATATGTTATAGTTTGGATTCCTAAAGCTTTTAGTCTACTAACCCATCATTCAAGGGTGGTATTTACTATAAGTAATGTTTTTTTTTTAGGCGGACATTAGAATTTACATGTTTTTACTATGTTCCATCTGAATTTACTTTAAAATAAAAAACATCTATATTGATTCTGACACTTCTACATCCAACTCACAGATGTAACCTTGCTTTGAGAGAAAAGATGATTAATTTACCCCTTTTAGAAGTGAAGATATAGTCTTTGTTGTGTTAGTGGCATTTTCGAGCCTGAAACCTGAAAAACAGGCTCAGGGCTTAAGAGGTTAAAAAAAAAAAGACCTTTTTAACCACAAAAACCAGAAATTGTGTATTTTCTGTGTGTCAGAACAGCGCTCATACAGCTGGTTTTTGGTATTGCACCCGCTCATGAATATTCACACAGAAGGATTTCTGATTGGCTGACTGCCGGATGGTCCTGACAATTCATATTTCTGTGAAAAATGCTGTGTGTGTAATAATAATAATAACATAATAATAATGAATATTATTATTATGTTATTATTATTAGGGCCCGAGCACGGAGTGCTAGGACCCAACGGTGTCCTAGCACGAAGTGCGAGGAACCTATTGTTATTGGTGGTATTATTAGGGCCCGAGCACGGAGTGCTAGGACCCAACGGTGTCCTAGCACAAAGTTGTTATTGTTATTATTATTGTTATTGGTGGTATTATTATTTTTAGTCGCCATCTTTCCTGTTTTTGAGGCCTTTAGGACGCTGACAAAGTTGTATAATTATGCACGGACGCCAGAACCGGTAAAAATTGCAACATTCTGGAGTCAATGGGTTAGGCAAGGCAAGGCAAGGCAAGGCAAGTTTATTTATATAGCACTTTTCAACACAAGGCAATTCAAAGTGCTTTACAAAAAATGAAAGACATTAAGAAAATGGCATTTAAAATCAGTCATTAAAAAGAAAAGCAAATAAAATAAACATTAAAAGAAAAAAATACATGAATAAAAGTTACAGTGCAGTTTAAGATGTGAATAGTTCAATTAAAAGCAGCGAGGTTAAAATATTCCACCTTGCTCGCTAGCGCCACCTATGGCCATTTCCGTTTTTGGAAAGATGTACAAAGTCGCACCGTAACTCCAAATGACCTGAAATTTTGCACACATATCCGGGTGGACCTGCTCTACATATAATCCGCTTGGAACCTAAGCTCCGCCTACATTTTTTTTTTTTTTAATTGGCATAATGTTCAAAACAGTTAAATATTCACTTAAATTTCAATTTTCAGTTTTTCAACACCAAACTTTGTATACAGCATCGGTGGAGGGTCAAACACATTACCCTAGGAGATGAGCATGTTCAAACGATAAATATTTCCGCCATGAATTAAAACGTACTCGCAAAAAGGCGGGACTTAGAAACAAATGCTCATAATTCATCAACAATGTATCCAAACATCACAGATTTTGGTGGAAACGTTCAGTCTGTCTTGGGGAATAGGCACAACAAAGTATTTTCATTTTGGACTATAGGGGGCGCCAAAAACACCACAAATTTATAACTCAAGAGCGGATGGACTAATCTTTTTTTTTTGTATTACACATACTCTCGGGGTGACTACGAACTGAGATTTAAAGTGTCGCAACAAATGCCGAATGTGGGCGTGGCCTATACATTTTTTTTAAATTGCATATACATTTTTCTTAAATTAAGATAGCATAAAATGAGCTTCGGACGCAAAACTTGGGACACACGTCAGAGCCCAGCACTTTTTCGAGAATGTACAAAAAAAACGTAAATTTTCAAAAAAACTGCTCACTAGCGCCCCCTATTGTGTGGTAGTCACATATAGTTTCTCAGAACGTCACGAATTTTGGCACAGACATTCCTCATGGAATTGCGGATATATTTGTAAATACATTCCATTAGCCCCGCCCCCCAAAAAGTCGGCCTTTTTGAAATATGTGCGTTTTTCAGCCATTTTACGCACGTTCTTGCGAACTCCTCCTAGGGGAATGATCGGAAAAATTCCAATCCAGGACACGTTCAGCCCCTATCCAATATGAAACTTAATTGAGCAGCACATCTTTTAAAAATGACGCGTGGAGGTCGTAAGCTAACAGCGAATACACCATTTTTTACGATTTACATGGCGCAAATTACTCCAAACTACTCGGATGTAGTTATTCCGATATTCACGAAACGCTGTATACACATTGCTCTTATGATTGCGGACATATTTCAAATTGGCTTTTATTAGCCCCGCCCCCGACAAAGTCGGCCATTTTGAAAAATGTGCCTTTTTCATTCATTTTAAGCACATTCTTGCGAACTCCTCCTAGGGGAATGATCGGAAAAATTCCAATCCAGGACACGTTCAGCCCCTATCCAATATGATACTTAATTGAGAAGAACATTTTTGATAGCTCAATCGTGGAGGTCGTAAGCTAACAGCGAATACACAATTTTTGACGATTTACATGGCGCAAATTACTCCAAACTACTCGCGTATACTTTTTCCAATATTCACGAAACGCTGTATACAAATTTGTCTTATGATTGCGGACATATTTCAAATTTGCTTTTATTAGCCCCGCCCCCCAGGAAGTTGGCCATATTAAACAATGTGCGTTTCTCATGCATTTTAAGCACATTTTTGCAAACTCCTCCTAGGGAAATGTCCCAAAAAATTCCAATCCAGCACAAATTCTGCCCATATCCAATGTGATGCTAAATTGTGAAGCAAATAGTTGCTAGCTGAAACGAGGACCTCGTAAGCTAACGGACAATATACCTTTTTGGACCATTTATATGTCAGATAAGCTACTGAATCCTGCCTGTCTGCCTGGCACATCAACGCTCACAAACACACACACAGACAGACACACAAACAACAAACACAAACAGCTCCTCAAGCATATAATACATATTACGCTACAGCCCTTGTATTTATTATGTGAAGCACCATATGGTTTCATGAAAAATATCTACTGATTATTACAGCCGGAGACTCGCAACGGCGGTGGACTTTCACAGCACCGCTGCACCGGAGCCACCAGAGCCTCGCAACGGCAGGTGTTTGCCGCGGCGGATGCGGTACCGGCGCAGCGGCGCTGTGAAAGTCTGCGGGAGCGGCCCAACGGGAAAAGTCCCGAATCTCCTGATGGCCAATCCGAGCCTGCTCAGACTCACACAACTGAAACCAAAGTCATTTGCAGACATATGTAAAAATCTCTCATAGGCCTACACACATGTGAAACGCTCTCACACACAGACACAACAGCGCTGCATTCAGGAAGAAAAGCAATGTGGAGCGGCACCTCACCACTTCATAAGGAGTTTAACCGTGACACTTTTCGAAATCCCGTTTGTGTCCCCCCATTTGACAAATAGGCCTATGTTTATTATTATCTTTTTTTATTCAACAAACGACACCTGGTTGATGCAGGAAAAATGGTACCAACCCAACTGGCGCACATGCCTAAGATTTCCTGGTCAGAAACAAAGGAACGCAAAGTCAGGTAAACTATTTAGAGGGACGACAAATGGCTCATTTCGGAGGACTGGGGGGGGGGGGACCAGCAACCCTCCCCGACAGGCGCACAGGCGCGAGGGCCCGCTCATCACTGCGCGCACAAGTGCGACCGCAGTTTTAATTATTATTATTATTATGTCTAATACTACCTACATTTCATTGCAGTTTAGACATTTAATTATCAGGCTTTTGTTTAATACTATATTATATCATTATTGTATCATTATTATGTCTAATATTTCTATAATTCCATTGCACCTTTACTATAGCTTTTATCTGATAATATACTTTAATGTACTCAGTGTTTTAAGAGTCCATGTCGGTCTTTGTCTCAAGACCACTTTTTTGAGGTCTTGTCTTTGAATTGACTGCATTTTACCATTGTATTGTTTCATTCTTAGACAAGGCTGAATTTATTCCAAGACTGCTCAAGATCTTAACTGCGGGAATATTACATAACTTCCATTGTCAGATGTAATTGTTTATTTGTTATTTATTGTTATTGGATATAAAAATGCATGGCACACAGCACACACAGTGAAATTTGTCCTCTGCATTTAACCCATCCTAGTACCAGGAGTCTAGTACTAGGAGCAGTGGGCAGCTAGTGTACACCGCCCGCGGAGCAATGGGAGTGAGGGGGGAAGGGGGGTGTCTGGTGCCTTGCTCAAGGGCACCACGGCAGAGCAGGAGGTGAACTGGGACCTCTCCAAGTAGCGGTCCACACTCCATATTGTAGGTCTGGTCGGAGACTTGAACCGGCGACCCTACAGCTCCCAGTCCAAGCCCCTATGACTGAGCCACTATCTATCCAACACATTTACAAACCGAAATTCAGGTGAAGTTAGGATTTTGTGTACAACATAAATAAAAACAGACTACAATGATTTTCTAATTGTTGTTGACCTATATTCAGTTGAATCCACTACAAAGACAAGATGTTTAATATTCAAACCGATAAACTGTTTAATATTCTCTCATTTTGAATTTGATTACTGCAACACGTTTCATAAAGCTGGGACAGTATCAACAAAAGACTGGGAAAGTTGAGGAATGCTACAAAAACCCCAGTTTGGAACATTCTCCAGGTCAACAGGTGAACTGGAAACAGGTGAGTGTCATGATTGGGTATAAAAGAAGCCTCAAATATTTTCAAGCAAGGATGGGGCGAGGTTCCCCACTTTGTGAAGAACTGCATGAGCAAATAGTCCAACAGTTTAAGAACAACGTTTCTCAACGTACAATTGAGAGGAAATTAGGGATTCCATCATATCGGTTTAGTGTGAAAGTGGCAACAGAGAACCGTTCGGGCTCCGTGCTTGTTCAACAGCGGTTCGCAATTGGTTCTCAACGTTGAACCAGTTTGCTTTTCCACTGACCTAAGCCTCCTGTATGAGCTACGTCATCACGTCGCTGTTAACGCCGCCGCGTAAAGCCTACATCACAACAGCAATGGCGTCTTACATTGGAGCCGTGCTTCTGTTGCTCTTAAGCTTACGAAGCATGATTGAATTGAAGAACAACTTGTGTACCTTTCAGGGATGCAAACTTGTCACCTTTCTCATGAGCTAGCTAACTAGCATACATTGTCACTATCTGCTAACGTTAGCTTTAGCCTTTGTTTTCTAATAGTTTTCTAAGTATAGATCTTGTACTTGAGTAAAAGTAGTTCTGCACTCAGATCTTGTACTTGAGTAAAAGTAGAAGTAGTCAGGTCGACTGTAGGCCTACTCTGTTACAGTAAAAGTACTGCATTCAAAAGTATTATCATCAAACTATAGTGAAAGTAGCGACATTAAAAGTAGTCATTGTGCAGATTGGTCCATTTCAGAATAATATATATGATATGTTTTATAATGATTGATCATTAAAGTGTTCTCAAAGCTGGTGAAGGTGCAGCTAGTCTGAATGACTTTGTATACTGCAGGGTAGCTTGTGGATTTACTCCAGGTGGAACTAAAGTCTGATTTAACACTTGATTATATTTCACATCATTCATCCAGATCTGTAGAAACTAAAGGTATTAAATACATGCAGTGGAGGAAAAGTACACCTTTTACCTCTGAGCTGTAGAGGAGAAGAAGAATAAAGTAGCAAAACATTGAAATACTTAAATAAAGTGCAAGTATCTCAAAATTGTACCCAAGTACTTGAGTTTATGAACTTATTTATCCTACTTTACACCACTGGCTATAAAGATAGAAAGACTAAGCCTTGCACAGAGGCATGAAACTACATTTTCAAATGCTCAACAGTGCTGCCAAAATTATAAACTGACTGCTACACAATTAAAATAAATGTTTTTATATATTTCTATTAGATGTGACTCTTTGGCGTTTCTGTTATTATGAACACTGCTGCTTTAGTTGTTCTGACTGCTAAAATCCTCTGTTATTCCTAATTTTAAAGCCGATATTCCGTGGGGTCGGGGGGCTCGGGCCTCGGATCCTTGTCACCTTTTTCATACCTCATGAGTTTACATCCCTGACCTTTGCACATACAGTTTATGCTTTAATACTGTTATCCAGAGTGACGTGGTACATTGTTTGCCACTATTTAAGTAGCATTTGCCGACGGCCGTGCTCCACCGGCGTTTCAGCTACCGTTTTCTAACTGGAGAGGAATAATTCACTGTCTGACTGTCACACAAGCAACGTCCCCTGATACATATTCCCCAATACATTCACATGTTTGTTAGCTTTAAATGTACACTGTTTGGTAATATAGAAATGAAAAGAGTTTCTGGACAGTGATAGCTTAGCCACCGCAGACGTCTCGATGATCAATAACAAGTTGCTTTTGCTGTAGGCCTACCGGCGTATTTTCAAATCTAATTTGTTCTAATGTTTAGCCTAAGTATTAATAACAGCTGATAATCAGACAAGCCTGTATAAAACAACAACAGAAGAACGGCTTGTGCCGCTGTTATGACGGTTAATGATAGTAACGGATAGTCAGCTAAAATGTGGTGGAAAATGTACGGGTACTGGTTAATGTTACGTAACATTACTACATATGTACATTAATATGTGTGTTATAATCACTGCGTTCTCGGCTCTACTGCTTATGTAGCAACTGTATTGTTTTCTCCGTACTCCACGGGCGTCGCAGCCATTATATCAGGGTGGGACAAGTCCCCCCCACTTTTTGAAATGATTAGTTTAGACCCCCCCACTTTTACCATGTGGAAAGTCCGTGAATCGGTCTATCCACTCGCCGCACTTTGTAGAGCGCTGTGTCAGTGCTTCACTATCAAATCCATTCCACTTGCTTATTGAGAGAATGCCCACATCAATGAAACTCCGTACCAAGTTTTCACTGCTACTTTGTACCAAGGCAGATTCTCCCATAGCGCGCGCATGTTCAAGGAGTGTTGCCATAGTTGGACAGCACAGCTCAGATCTGTTGTATGAAGCGATGCCGGTAGCGGAGGTAAGGCACACACACCAAGTGTTCAGGACATTGTTAATACAGCGAAAATCAAAGCTGACGATCTCTTGGTTTGATATGTTTTCTCCCCCAGACAACATGGATATAAGAAAAAAAAAATCGAAGAAGAGGAAAGTAAGTCTTCAGCTGTAGCAGTTAATCAGTTAACAGTGATGGCGGTGGCGGCAAAAGCATCTCACTTCTGGAGAGGACTTTCGTCTTTATGTCATGATAGAGAGATACAAATACTGAATAGTCTAGATGAGCAAAGGCCTCGAAATACCAGGTAATTAGTATTTATCATGTAAACAGGGAACATGAATAACCCGATCTCTCTGTGCTCATGTAAACACCATATCCCCAATATGATCATAACATGTCAGACACAGTCAGTGTGTTTTACTGGAGCCTCAGTTCGATAAGAGATTATTTTCTGAGTTCTTTAACTTCGGTACTCTCCCTCAAAATGATAATGTGCATTATGTTTTAATTATACTTCTTATCATTCAGAAGCTTTTTGTGTGTGTTTATGTTTTACTGAGTGCTTATAGGCCATTTCCATCCCAGTATTCAGTTAACTGTTTATTTTCTGTGCACATTACAGACTAGCTAATATTCTACTGCTTGGGACTTTGAGTCTTCAAAATGTCCAATGTCACAGACTGGGACTTACTTTAGAGTCAGTTGTATTTACATTCAGTATGACTTGTTATGATTCAATGTGAAAGAGTATACTGCTCAATAAATAATGATCACTTCACCTCTCTTGACATCTAGGCGCTTGAGAGTGAGTCAGAGGCAGAACACAGGGACAGTGGAGAGAGGTCCGGTGCTCAGGTGAGTGGTGAACGGGAAATTACAGTTTAGAGTAAATTGTGATGTGGACTCTCATCCCAGAATGTTAAGGAAATCAGTGGGGATATTGAACAGGAAACATTTCAGTCAAGGGGCATCATATGACCAATATAGACAGAAGAGCAACATTTAAGTCAATGATACCATTCCTAGGTGAACTTAACATCTGTATGGAGTCAGATCAGTCTCAATATTAATAAATGCTCACAGAAGGATTCACAAATGTATTTTGCGATTTATATATAAATGACTCTCCACAACAATATCTCTCAATGCACTCTAAATGCCCATTTTTGTACATTGCATTTAAACTGCTCATCTTGTGAACCTCTGCATTTGTGTTTTGTTTTTTTGAGACTTCCCTGACGGAAATGACAAATGCAGATTTTTTAACAGGAAACTATGGAAATTATAACTAATTGTGGTTTTCTTTTACATTACTTAAAACAAGAAATATTTATATGTCAGAAATATGCCTATATTTGTGAAACTTTTTTATCTGTGGATTTTTTTACATTTATATACAACAATAAATATTTTTGTGTGCATTGAAAAATATTTTTGTGGAGAGAGTCATTTATATATAAATCCCGAAATACATTTGTGAATCCTTGTGTGCATTTATTAATATTGAGACTGATCTGACTTCATACGTCCTAGGCTATGCTCACTTTCAAACTGTAAATACACAATGCACTCTCAAATCATTGTAATTTGATTTGCACACAATGGCAGAGAGTGTAGTCAAGTGCTTTGAAACACAGCCCAGGGTCAGCATATGTTACACAATGCAAATATTATGTTTTAGAAATGACGAAAATCTTACACAGGGGATCCTTAATATTACGTTTTTGGCAGTATAAAAATGTATGGCCTATTCAATTTTTCACTTTTGTTTGTAGGAAGAGAAGGCAAGATTAGACAGGGAGGAGAGTGAGAGCCAGTTTGAGAGGGACGAGAGTGAGAGGGACGAGAGTGAGAGCCAGGAGAGTGAGAGCCAGTTTGAGAGGGACGAGAGTGAGAGCCAGGCTGAGATATATAGCAAGCCAAATCATCCTGACCCAAGAGTCATTCCACCCCAGCAACTTCCAAATAAGACGCTAAGATTTCAGGAGAAGTGGTTCAGGGACTTTACGTGGCTTCATTATTCTCCTAGGGAGAATGGCGTATTCTGCTATTATTGCATGGAAGCCTTCAAAAGACAGAGTAGCACACTTGCAAAAAATATGGATCAAGCCTTTGTGTCCACTGGTTTTCGAAACTGGAGAAAAGCAATTGAGAAATGTTCAACCCACCAACTGAGTCAAGCACACAAAGTTGCAATCACAACACACACATACCAACAAGAAAGTGTTGTAACTCAGCTGTCCACAGCCAAGGAACAGCAGCAAAGAGAGGCGAGATCATGTCTGCTCAAAGTAGTTCAGTCAATTCACTTTCTTGCTCCTCAGGGTCTAGCTCTGCGTGGCCATGACAGAGATGAAGGCAACCTATGGCAGCTTCTACGACTCAGATCAGGGGATGATGATGTGCTGAAGAGATGGCTGAGTAAGCCCTCAAACAATTACACAAGTGCTGTAATTCAAAATGAGGTTTTGAATATCATAGCCAACTCCATTGTTAGGAGGATTACAAATACAGTACAGGGGTTGCCCGCACTTCAGTACTCCATTATTATTGATGGAACTCAGGATGTTTCGGGAGTTGAACAAGAGGCCATATGTATCCGTTATGTGGATCATGACCTTATCCCTCATGAAGACTTTGTAGGTCTATATGAGGTGTCTTCAACGACAGGGAAGAATTTGGCTAAGGTGGCAACTGATGTTCTCCTGCGGTTGAACTTGCCCTTGTCCTGTCTTCGAGGGCAGACCTACGATGGAGCTGCAAACATGTCCGGCGAAAGCAAAGGAGTTCAAGCATTTATAACCTCCATCTCCACAGGATTGACACTGAACAGTTCAGCCATCTTCTTCTTCGCCTTGACATGAAATTATAAACAATAATAAATCAATTGTATAGGTCTAGCCTCCCTATATCTGTGTGAAATTGTTCCATCCTCAAAAACTAAAAACTAATGCTTCTGCAGTCTAGCTGCAGCTTCTAGCAACGGTCTTCTGTCAAAAAAAAAAAAGGCCACTGAATGTGGCATCACAAACATGACTTGAGTCTGAACACAGCAGACAACAGGAGTATTTACAACAGCATATAAAAACAAAAATAGTGCATGTTGGTGCACACTTACATGCTCTGTCTTACTGTTACATCAATCCCATGAATGTATGAGATTAAGTTAGCTTCATCATATCTCAATCAGTGAGTAAGTGAATAATAACGTTTCTATCAGGTCACTGTCAGCCTGTCACTCATTATTTTTAGGGAGGGGGCGGGGTTTGGAGGAACAGAGAGGAGACGGTGATCGTGTGAGCTTTCCTCCTGCCTTCACAAACTTTACACACGTATTTATCAACTGAAAATAGCAAGAGGACATTCATACTCTGCAATCCAAGACTTGTTTAAATCCACCAAAAACCTGACATGACGATAACGCGAGTATTTTTTAAAACATAAATCCATGTGTGTCTGAGCCGCAGGGACACGGACTGATTCAGGGGCATATATTGTAGTCAGATTTTTTCTACACAGTCTGTGAACCGTGAGCGGCGAGCTACTGAAAAGCTGCTCGCAATCGACATGTTGGAGACCCCTGCCCTAAATGGTCGTTTATTATGGATGGGTATTATTAGCATATTATCATTTAACCAGGGCGGGTCAATTCAGCTGTGTCCAGGGGCGGTTCTAGCAAGTTATACCTGGGGTGGCGAAAGGGTGGCATGAGGTTCCAGCTGGGGGGTAAATGTTATCTCCCCCCAAACCCATTTAAACTTCAGAGACTTCATTTTCTGCATTCTCTGGTGATTTGTATGCATGTGAATCACATAAGACAATGTAAAATCAACTTATGTTGAACACTTAACCCAGTCCTTGCATGCAATAAAAACTTACAACAATTAGGTTTTTAATATGTCTTAAAGGTGGGGTAGGTAAGTTTCAGAAACCGGCTCGAGTGCACTAAAATTTGAAAGTACACAGCCGAAAAGAATCCGCCCCTTCCTTCAGACTTCCTTACAGAGCACCTCCTCCAACACACATGAACGCGCACATGACTTAGGTTGGCTATATAGTTCAGGGGAATTGTAAACCATACAAAACAGATAATTACCTGTCCAAGAGAAAAAGAGCGACCACGGAGTCAGATTTCAACTCGGTGTGTATGGGGGTTATTCCCTATCTTTATTCAAGAGCGTGGTATTTAAATTTGAGAGCATACTTTATTGATTTCCTTCACTCAAACCCTGTCATCGCACCAAAGACAAACCAAAGAGTAACCGCCCTTACGGGACGCTGTAATAAGTAAAGCGAACGCACCCGCAAGGACACCTGGCCTCCTATTGGTTGAGGGATTTTGACAGGATTGTTGCACAGAAGTTTCGAGCGCGCACAGAATAAATCTGAGAGCAGAAAAAATCTGTAAACAGCAATATATCTGAGTGCAAGCGTACAGTTTGAGCAGAAGCAGAGCAAATCTAAGTGCAAGCAGGCACTATTTGAGTGCGAGGACAGGGTTTGAGGGAAATAAATACATAAAGTATGCTCTCAAATTTAAATACCACGCTCTTGAATAAAGATAGGGAATAACCCCCATAGGTGTGTTCCATCAGTAGTCGCCATCGTTGAAAAGCAACTCCGATATTGACTCTGGTTTGAATTCTCCTAGTTTCCACTTTGTTTTTGTTCCTAATTTGCTCCGTTACATTATTTCTTTTGCCACCAGTAGACGATGTTGAACCTAACTCTGCCATGGTGAAAGTGGCCGCCTGTTGCTGGCGAGTCATTGAAGTACTGTTGCAATGCACGCCCAATGACGGCACGCCCAATGAGGGCACGAGATACATTTGTGCGTGCACGAGATGGAAGGCTGACAGACAGGGCGGCAATCCAATCCGTTTAGCCGGCCCGGCTAAACGGATTGGTCGTACTTTTTACAGTATTACGGCTTCCACAGATGAATTTTTTTTATGGATTTTTTGTCAAAGCACTTAAGATATTCATTGCTATCGGGATGTTAAGAGCATTCCATGGAATATAACAAAAAGTGTATCTCGAGCCGGTTTCTCAAACTTACCTACCCCACCTTTAAGCCCTTAAAGTCAAATATCTCTCACTCACTCACTCACACTCTCACTCTCTCTCTCTCTCTCTCTCTCTCTCTCTCTCTCTCTCTCTCTCTCTCTCTCTCTCTCTCTCTCTCTCTCTCTCTCTCTCTCTCTCTCTCTCTCTCTCTCTCTCTCTCTCTCTCTCTCACACACACACACACTAATATTAATCTGCCAAATTAGTAGTTACTAAAGTTATGTATAATATATTGATTTAATACAAGCACATTCAATTCGTTTTTAAAGTAGCCTACAGTACTTGAAATTACATTTACTAATTTACCTTCCTCCCCTGAAGCACAGTATCATATTTTGTTTTTGGTAAAAATCTTAATTTGTAGTAATTTGAAGAAACCCCCGCACATACACTGTGTGTCTGTGTGAGTCTGTGTGTTGTTGTTGTGTGTGTGAGTGTACATGCATTGGGAATGTCCAGTTTTTCCAGGTGGGGGTTGTGTTTGTTAAGGAGCCTAAAGAGTGGATGTAATGTGTGAATCTCAGAAATGTACTTAAGTAATTCTACATTTAGCCTACTTTAGTAATGCAATTAGTTCCTTTCTACTGGTTGTGCAAGCCCCCAATGTGCAGGTGTAAACTATTAGTAATATCCAGTGTTATGATAGTGTGCAGCCCAGCAGAGGCCAGCCTGCTCTACTTCCAGACTTCACCACCAGCAGCTCCTATCACCTCACACATACATATATATATATATATATATATATATATACGTATATATACTTATATATACACATATATATATATATATATATATATATACACATATATATATATATATATATATATATATATATATATATATATATATATATATATATATATATATATATATATATATGTATATATACTTATATATATATATATATATGTATATATACTTATATATACATATATATATGTATATATACTTATATACACATATATATATGTATATATACTTATATACACATATATATATGTATATATACTTATATATATATATATATACTTATATACACATATATATATATACACATATATATATATGTATATATACTTATATACACATATATATATATACACATATATATATATATATATGTATATATACTTATATACACATATATATATATGTATATATACTTATATACACATATATATATATATGTATATATACTTATATACACATATATATATATATGTATATATACTTATATACACATATATATATATATGTATATATACTTATATACACATATATATATATATATATATATATATATATATGTATATATACTTATATACACATATATATATATATATATATATATGTATATATACTTATATACATTTGCACACAGTACAGTATACAAAGATTAAGCCAATTTAAGGCGGCGGTTATCATGCTGTCCAGCAAAGCGTTTAACAAAAATATCTAGGTCCAGTGCCTTTGCACGCTCACTCTTAATGCTGAGCACAGCTAAATGTGTCAACCGCTTACTTGCCATTGTTGACCGCAGGTGAGTTTTAACAAGCTTCAAGGTTGAGAAGCTGCGCTCACACCCAGCACTACTCACTGGCAAAACAGCGGCAATCTTGCATAAACGAAAAAGCTCAAACAGGACGTCCTCAAAAGGATCCAGGAACTTGACTAAGTCCATCAAAGTGGTGGGAGTCTCTTTTCCCTTTGCCCTGTTTCTTTCAAAAAGTCTTCTTGCCTGATTAAGTTCGTTCTTCAGATCTGGCAAATCTGAGCCATAAGCTTCTGCAAATAACAACACCATTTCTTCCTTCAAGAAGTTGCTGCTTGACGGATTTAGAGCCTGTATTCCCTCCATTATGTTACAGTTGGACTTTGAGAAACGTTTCTCCATCTCACTAATCATGGAGTTTATGATGGGAAGGAATATTTTTACCCTAAAGGCCTCTTTACTGTCAACTTGGGTTCTCTGTCCAAGTGTGGATGTGACAACACCATCATCTAGTCTGCTTGCTGTCTGTGTGGCTCTTTTCTGTTTCATCACTTCAGAAATATTACAATTATCACATGTTTCAATTACTGTATTCCACAGCTCATTGAAGCTTTCCCCTTCATTGTGATATTCCTCAAAAGTCTGCCTGAGGGTCTCGATCAGATCAATAGCTTTGCAAAGGTCTATTTTCGATGACTGGAGCATATCTGATAAGAACTTTGTGTCACCTAGTACCTTTCTGAACACTGTAAGTCGAGCAATGAACTTAATGTCAATTTGACAAAGTAGCCCTCGTGCCTCTACAGCCCTGGTAAGATTGGGCTCATCTGAGATTTCTTCCAATACTCTTATTACTGCAGTCAACCTATTCATGAGGTTTCGACAAGCAATGTACACTGTAAAAATAAATAGGGTGTTTTAACTTATAAACATAAGTTCAAGGGCTACCTCATATATATGAGTTGACTTAAAGTACAAATGTACTTTGTTTAGACTCACAATGTTAAGTTATACAAGTTATTTTACTAATGATCATTCATTGTTATAACTTAATACTGTGAGTTAAAGAAACTCACACTTTTACATTATAGGTTCAAGAAATGTTCATTATCTAGTCAAATCAACTTTAACTTCTACCTTATCTTAACTCACAGCTCTAAGTTAGGATAACTTTAACTATATTTATACCGACTGACAAATTCAAGTTATGTTGACTCATGTTTTCAAGCAATTGAACTTACATTTTCATGTTAAGTAAACTAGTGTTTTCTATTTCTAACTCTTATTATAATGACAAGTTCCCCAGCTTCCTTAAACTTCTTACCGACTGAACTTAGAACATTAAACATCACCCACATGCAAAGGAGATCATGGCTTGAAGTTACTTCAGATACTGAAATATTTTAATTTTTCAAGTATAAACATGTATAAACATATATATAACAAATATACAGTATACAACAAACATACACATTATAAAATCTAATATATGTTATTCATTTGACTAATAGGAAAGAGGATGCAGTGCAAACAGTACGAAACAAAGAGCTTTTTGAACATTAAGTTCTTTCTATACATCAGCAGGAGAGGACTCTTTCAACAATGTCCTCTTAAAATCCAAGTTTCTTCGTGACATTTCAAACATTAATGGAATTCTCACTAACCTAAAACATTTTTATTTTTTAAAAACATGTCACTGTCGAGGCAAAAATAACATACAAATGAAGAACACCAAATTGAACTGTACACTGTTTGACGATCTACCTCCTAGCTAGTTTGTTTTTTAGGCCTTGTATTTTGGCAGAGGCTTGGTCTGGCTGTATCTTCAGGACAACCCTCTGGAGGAACTCAAAGGAAAACTTCATTTCCAGAGGATACTGAAGATTCAAGCAATAAATCAGTCCAAGAAGCATCGCAAAGCCGCAAGCCACATCCTTCAGGTTGTGGAGCACGATGGTCTCCTCGACCACAACTGCCACGTTGAAGATCTGCTGAGGAAAGGCATCCCGTTCACCTTCGTAGCCTATCAGTAGACCAACTTGCATCCCCTTCATGGCTTCCTCAAGAGTGTCTCCATGAGCCTTAAAAAAGGAGAAATAAAAGTGAGCTCAGTGTATTACAAGTACTTTTTATCTACAAAGCTAATTAAGAGGCCTCTGCTATAAACATAGAAGCTAAAATCTACAGTTCACAGTGTTAAAGTGCAATGTGATGGAACATCATTTCAATTGCCTCATTGCCTCCTGATGGGGATTAAAAGGGATAACTGGTCCGCTTTTCAAATCTCCGCGCGTCCCTACCAAGCTGGTTATAATACAGGAAGGAATCCAGAGCTACCAAGTAACCGTTAAACAATAATCTACTTTAATGGTAATATGACAATGCAATACAATCAATACAGTACAAATTCAATACAGTTATCTTTGGGATCCCGAATTTACCTGATGATCACTTGAGCCAGCCAGAGAAAAGAGGCTGAACACAGCGTGTGTCTGTGTTTTATACTTGTCTTACAATGGGAGGAGTTATCTGATCCTCCCTTTTGGACCTCCTTGATTGGCAGCCCAAATATCACAAACACCTCAGATCTTAGGTTTCCCCAATCACTGTAGGTCAGCTCCATTATCTCTAGATCTAAGTTGGATGCAAACCAAGACATGCTCTCACCTTCCCCCCATCTCCCTTTGTCCTCAAAAACACATGTCAACAGGCCCCAAATCCAGCTCACAGTTTTACACAGATTATTTCCCATTTAAACTTATTCATAGTTTGCTAACATGAATACATACAAATATTTCACTTCAATCCCCCTTTTGGTCTCTCTATAAAGAGACCAACTTACACAAGGCACTTGAAACATAACTACTGTCATTCCTTTCCACTGTGTCTGTCCCCCAATATTGTATAAATCTATCAGAAACTGAGACCCAAAGTACTTGAAATCTTTGGGAACAGAACACCACTTTCCATGGCAGTGAAGGAACCATGAGAGGGCAACCTGAGAGCTAGAAAGCAGTCTTTTTGTGTGGTGAATCATCAGCCCCCCCCCCCCCCCCTCTGATAGGGAGGGGGAGATGCGGCTTTCCCTTCACTGGTGGAACTGATCAGAGAGAAGTAGACTCCTCTGCTGCCTCGACAAGTCCCCCAGCCCGCTGACAGCCGCTTCCTAGTCGTCTGCTGTAAGGATGTCCTCGAGGTCGTTGTCGTCCAGTCCACTGATGGCTGCTTCCGAGTCGACCTCCTCTGCGAGGGCCACGTCCGTCCTGATGTCGTCCCCGGTCCTAGCAGGTGGTTTCCCCGCCGCACACTGGCTCCCGTGGTACGAGCTGTCCCCCTTTCCTCCCACGCGGACGGCATGAGAGATCCGCTGGGTCACTCGGTCGGGGCCGGAGAGCCTGGGGTTGAGCCACTTTGTCCTGATGACCTTCAGCCAGACGAACTCCGCTGTGTCGGCCTCCTGGGTCCCCCTTTGGCATCACCAACCTGTGTGGAGAAATCTGATACAAATCCCTCAAGCCTACACTCAGGGCTCCGGGGCCCTCAGCTGTTTGACCCACCACTGCGTAGGCCGCTTGGAGCCTGTTGGTGGGGTGTCTTAAAACAACAGACGTCTGTGAACAGGTTTTCTAAATTAATTGTAGCCCTCCTATCTGCCAGTGCAGCTTCAGAATCTTAATACTTGAATAAAAATACTAAAAATAAAACCCCCACATCTCTAGGTGAACTAAATAACATATTTCAATAGCTCTGAATTTCTGACAAGCATCTGTGTTTATTTTTAAATGAAATCCCTGAGATCCTATTTAAAATCTAAATATAATATGAACTGCTAATGTTTCTGGTAAAGAAACACACTAATGTTATGGATTCAAAAACAACCAAAATCATGATACTGACAAAGTGAATGATTTCCTGGTGATACTGCTTCTACCGGTCAGTGCTGAGATATTATCAAGCTCAAAAATGAATACAGAATTCCAACAAACTGTCATCAAATGTCTTTCTATTATGAATTTAGATGAAATGTATATCCCCATAATGACCTAAACAATAAAGTCTATGGCTTTTACTTCTTTACCAGGCTAGTTACATGATGCTGTCTAAATTAAATTATGTCTCATTACATTACTATGTTTTAGCTTTAACTGTAATATGTTCTTTCTACATTTCAAACCTCAGTTACTTTAATACCTGTTGAAACATTACTCACCGGTCAACTTACAGTAGCCCCTTGGCCACTGATTCTACATCTATGTTACCTGTTATAACTCAATCAATATTAGAAACATGTCAACATTCATCAAACAGTATCTTATCCCCAGATATGGAGCAGGTCAATTCTAAAACTGTCAATCAATGGTCAGATTGAACAATCGAGTTGGGGCAGCAGGTTCCTTTCAGTCCCTAAATGAAAAATGTACATTGTGAAGTTTACACTCCCCCTTTTTACACATGAAATCATGTGTAACCATGGATTATAAGAAAATACCAAACATTTTCCCAAATGTACATCCATCATTTCCACAGTAAACACTTCAGTGAGATGAAGTGTTTCTCTCCATCCTTCAGTCCTAAAAGAAACAGAATCTTCATGTTTTAGTTTGAGTTTCACATTCTGCAAACTGCCACCTCCTGTGGGAGTAAAATATCATCAAGTGGATTAGAAACGGGTAATAATATGTTAGTCCAAAAACATGCTTGGTTAGTTATTGTTTTAGAATCATGCAGTTACACTGATCACATGCCGGCATTCATTCACACTCACACCGTCTGTCAGGTTGTAAAGTCTTGGTCTGGTCAGAGTCACCCCAGAGTCAGTCATTGACAGTGCCTTCTCAAGTTACACTGTCGGTCAGGGTCAAAGGTCAGTTGGTCTCAGTGTTTTTGGCCATGTGTCGTGCTCTGCAGAGACTTTGATATTTCAGCATAGGCCAGTATCCTTTGTCTACAAAAATCTGTCATATATGGAGCGCCATCATTAATTAATTCACGATTACAACTATAATTTTCCAGATATCTCTAACTTTTCATCGGAACAGCTGTTCCCCACATTCCCTGAAAAGTGTTAGCCAAAAAATGTCACTTCCTCATAGTACTACTACTGCAATTCATTTACACCCAATTAGTATTAAAATGTCTAATAGATCTATTTCAGAAACTTGTGCATATAATTATTATCTTGTGTCAAAACATTACTTGGATCTGTGTAGCTCTGCATTTCATAGCTCATAATACCCATTTATCTTCAATTCTGGTCTACTTAAAAACAATGTTAAATTCTTTAGCAGTGTGTGGAACCTTGGGTGTCTGAACATGCAACAATTACTCCCTCCTTTATCAAGGATTTAAACTTAAAGCCCTCCTATGGTAATCACTATGGCACAATGGTGAAATCAATAATTTATAGATTGGAATACTATATGTGGCTTGGCACTAGCTCTCCCTTTAACCTTATCCATTCAAATAAAGGTTTGTCTTATAGAGCGGTTCCTAAAACTACCCCTTTAATGGTGATCAATATTGTAACAACTAAGATCACTACTTTATTCACAAGTGAATAAAAATCTCTTGAAGAATGATTTGTTAACATGATGAAAAGATTGAAGAATATGGTTATATAATGTCATGTAACCCCCTTTATCCCTCAGTGTCTTTTAGGATGATTCTCATTTTACTTTAATAGTTACCTTTTTACTGCTATTTTTAATTTACCAATTGATTAATTCATGGTTAATACAACTTTTTATCTTCACTTATTTATCAAGTCAATTCAAGTTCTTTAAATGTGCGCTTATAAGTGTGTTTATGTGTAAACTCACTCATTCCCGTTGATTCCCTTCTCCTCTCCTCTGGTTTATCTCAAGCCGTGATCCCTGGCCACCTCACATTCTCGACCAACTCCCCTGATTCTGACTCCTCCCCCTTTGTCCATCAGCTGTCACTCTTTGAGGCAGCCATCTGCCCAGCTACATCTGCAGCCCCCATCATGCCACTGTTCTTGCACTGCATCTCCTCCTTCACAGTCCCTCTGCTGCTTTATGGAGGGCGGATTCTGCTCTCATGTCCCACACTTTGCTCTTGTTTGAGGGACTGATAGATCTCTGCCTGTCAGCAAGCTGTTTGGTTCTGGATGCCACAGGTGGAGATAGTTCTGGATGCAGTTCTTATTGTTGTTGTTGGTTCAACTCTGGATCTCTGTCTGGTCTATTGAGAAGGAGGAGTCTCCTGTTGGGTTAGGCCTTTGATTGCTCGAGCGGATCGGGGTCTTAGCCGTCTGACATGCAGAGAGAGAGAGTCCAGGTCTCGGGACGCATTACCTATAGAAATTCTAGCACACTGAGGTTAAATAAATCCAACCCTTTCCACTCCGTGTCTTTCTAATCACACTATCTGTCTTAGTAGTTAAATGCCATCCAAACAACACAATTAATGTCTACTAATGATATTACATAAACTCCCTCTAATAATCGTTTCATCCATTGTGACATATTTACCCAAACTAAGTTTCTCAACACCCACATGTTTCCAGCATCGCATATTCCACACACTATGAAAGAACCCCTCCGCATTCAAAAATCCCACTGCTATCCAGCAACAATTGTAAAGTTGCAGAGCACACTAATCAGATCACAGTAATGTAATTTGACCCAAGTGTAGGCCTATTTCGTTCCTAAAAATGTTAGCAAACACCAAACTCCATCTACAACATTTATAGATAAATTGATTTAGCAAAATGAAATCTTATGTAATTCAAAATGTGACAAAAGAACAATGATTTGTCTTACACAAGATTGTGTTCTAACAGAATGACTCTTGACCTCATGTGGCCTGAAGAACAAAAGGAGCTCTTAACCTTAAGACAATGGACTCTCAGAGATGAGATCTAGCCATAAGGTGGCTGACTTTAAAATGAACTGTGACAAAGAAACCACATGCGTGTGGGTACATCATAGTTTCAGAAATATAACTCAAAACAACACTACATTAAAATAATAACAATTCAAATGAGCCTTGGTGAAAAGCATGAAAAACAAAACAACTTAATCTACTCTCCTCGTTCGTGTACATCTTTACTCGAACTATTTCACCATTGGTATGCCAACTGGCTGGCCAACCAGCTTAGCAGTATAGCACTGGCCTCATGTGAGTGGGGGAAGGGTGAGGATCACTCAACACATGTGCAGATATAAACCACACTGCTTGGAGACTGAGTTCAATAAAAACTAAACCATACGACTTGTAGTCTGGCTTCAATAAAAATGTAACACCTCATATCCTATCATTTTATCATGTAGGAATCGGAGATCAGTACAAGCCTTTTCTTTAGCTCCCTGTTTGATTCCACCTAAAATCCATCTCTTAATCTGTTCCCATTGCTCCCGGTAACTCCCTGGAATTTCAGAATCGTCTTTACCATTCTGACGTTCCATATTCACTTCGCTTTTATTTATCTGACTTAATTAATATGTGTTCACTTGTATTAATATACTGGGCTATTGTCGTTGTTACTATTAACGTGCTACCCGTCTTCAATACCGGCCAGCAATGTAATGATTAAACTCCAAGCTTGAAGCTAAACCATATAAAAATGTCAAAGGGGTGTTACCCCCTTTCAGCCACTAGATGGCAGCAGCAGACCACAAATGAGCTTCACTCTTCTGAGTGCATTTTTGAGCTCCGCAGACAACCGCTCACACAGGTATTTTAGGTAAAAATCACACAGATTTATTCCCCGTACAGTTTGTCCAGCTTTTATAACGTGATGCTCCGACACTGTTAAAGAATGTGACCATTCCATGGGGTATAAACCCAGGACGCGAAGAGCCCTTCATCACACGTTAGCTTTTCAAATTAAGTTTACAGACAAAGGGAAACGAGAGCCGGTCCCGTCACAATTTTGGTGAGGTTCGCGTTCTCTCCCTCGATTTAACATATAACAGACCTCTGGCTTTTAGCTTTTCAGCCTTGATCCGTTATTTAACCCCAGTTTTAAACGGCGACCCGATCTAAAATATCGAGTTTCCAGGTTTTGTCGTGCAGGAATGAAACCTCGCAACCCACAAACTGCACCGTCTCCACGCCACTCAGGAATAAACTACCTGTAGATCCACGCCAAACTGCTCTATTTACGTTACGCAGGACTTTCCGTCTACCTGGCGATCAACGTTTACGTTTTGTATATAACTTTCCTAACATAGTAAAATATGCATTGTATATTCCATTTAAACTTTAAAAACACTGTGAAACGCCTACAGACAATCCTAAAGTTTTAGCGTATCTAATTACAGACAGTCGATTTTCATACCAGGCGTCTGCAATACCTTATTTGTAGAGTTGTGCAGAGCCCTGCTGATTGTCTGAGATGTTTGAAAGCGTTTGTTCCTGACCCATTCCGGTCGTCTGGATTCTTCCTCAGCTTAGTTTGAATCAGGCACGTCGGGTCACCATTTGATGGGGATTAAAAGGGATAACTGGTCCGCTTTTCAAATCTCCGCGCGTCCCTACCAAGCTGGTTATAATACAGGAAGGAATCCAGAGCTACCAAGTAACCGTTAAACAATAATCTACTTTAATGGTAATATGACAATGCAATACAATCAATACAGTACAAATTCAATACAGTTATCTTTGGGATCCCGAATTTACCTGATGATCACTTGAGCCAGCCAGAGAAAAGAGGCTGAACACAGCGTGTGTCTGTGTTTTATACTTGTCTTACAATGGGAGGAGTTATCTGATCCTCCCTTTTGGACCTCCTTGATTGGCAGCCCAAATATCACAAACACCTCAGATCTTAGGTTTCCCCAATCACTGTAGGTCAGCTCCATTATCTCTAGATCTAAGTTGGATGCAAACCAAGACATGCTCTCACCTTCCCCCCATCTCCCTTTGTCCTCAAAAACACATGTCAACAGGCCCCAAATCCAGCTCACAGTTTTACACAGATTATTTCCCATTTAAGCTTATTCATAGTTTGCTAACATGAATACATACAAATATTTCACTTCACTCCCTTTTCACAGTTTGAGTTATATATTTATTTATATTATTTAATAGTTAAACATTTATTTTCTTGCTGTTTTTGTTTATATTAAATGTATCATTCTTTATTGCAATTATTTTAGTTAAATTAAGGTAATTGTAAACATTACTTTTGAAGGAAACTTTGGGCACAGGGTGATTTGGGTTGATTTATGTTAAAATGTACAATTACATAAAGTAATTAAAGACAGTTATGATCTTACATCACACATCCTGATGACATTTGCCTGATTTTCGCCAGACAAGTAGTGTGATAGTCCCAAGAGAGCAGCAGTCCTCCTCCTCTCATTTGTGTTCTGCAGGACAACAAATGCAGTGGGATATAAACATTTGTAGCAAACAAATGGTGGCTAAATTATGGTCATCAGCATCTCCACTTACATCTTTCTCAAGGCAGTCCAAAATGCCTTTTAGTGCCGGTTTCTTTCCCGTCCTGGATGCACCTTTGTAGACCTCCAGCAATGTTGGGGCCAGGCCATCAAGTCCATCCAGAAACGATGACAGCAGGTCCATAGTGACAATTCTCTTGAACTCTGCCTGAATCTGAGGAGACACAGACATATAGAAAATATTCTACCAACAGTCTCCAAGATGCATGCATGTGCAACTGTACATTTTCTTGCAATAAAAACATGGCATATGCTGGTGACAAGAGAACCCAATCTTAAGTATAGTCATGTTTTAAATGTTAAGTGCAACGTAGAACTTGATTCAAAATGATATACCCGTCTTTAACATGCAAAAGGATGTGTTTTTGAATAGCTTTTTAACAATTGACTCGAATCTGCAATAATATTGATAAACGTGATAATTTTGTCTCTCTACATGCGTGATTTAAAGTTTTCAAATTTCACATGATTGAATAAGACCGATAAAATATATGAAATAAGATGCTTTATAGTTTGAATGTACAATTGTATGACTGATTACCTGTCTCTCACTGAACAGAGCTGGCCATCTGGACTTTAGTTCTGTGATCAGTGGCTGATCTCCAACGATCTCTCTCCGACGCTGAGAAAAGGTATCAGTCATCAATGCCTCAATGAATTGGTGATCAGGGTCTTTTTTGGGCATTTCCATCTCCATTTGTTGACGCTTCTCTTCCATGTCATCACTACTCAATCCTTCAGGGAGATCTGGACAATAGTTGACCTCACCCTTCTTCGACTTTTTAAGACGACTCCCCTTCGCTTCCACTCCTTTTCATTTGTTTACTACCACTTCATGGCATCCTGCGGCACTCAACTTCTGCCGATAGTTCCCCAGTTTGAACTTTAGGCTGAAAAACCAGGATTGCCATCCTTTTTCGGACCCTGGGTCCTTCAGGCCGGGATGTTTCTCCACAAGTGCTTTTGCTACAGTCTCATAGTGCCGTTTCTCTGGATAGGCACTTATTTTGGACATAATGTCTGCAAGCGTGTCAAGGATATCAGTCTTTACACCCTTAGGAATCACCATCACACTTCCATCCTTAGCATGCCGAAGATTAGCTTGTGTCAGCAGAAGCTCCACGTCATGTGAGAACTGTGGAACTGGGAAGGGGTTTGGCCATTCAACAGAATCCCCACTGCTGACCAACGGAAGGCTGCATGTGTCCAATGTGGAATCTGAGACATCCACATCAGTTGTGAACAATACTTGTAATAGTTGCCCGCTCCGCAGGAAGGTCCTTGATGTCTGTCAAGTTGCACAACTCATTATTGAAATCAGGATCCTCAAATTGTAAGATGAATCCACCTGTCAGGCCTAGGTTTGTTCTTAACTCCAGATTCAGCCCCTCAATGCTGGTGGGTATATTTTCAATCCTGAGGCGCCTGATATCATGTTGGGATATGATGACTCTTAGCAGCATTGTAGACCACTTTTACCTGTATTTGAGAAAAAAAAAAAAAAAATACTTTCAATTACAAATATTCAGTATATCAAGTATTGATATCAGTCCAACTCACACACATCCGTCCCTCTACACTATCATCAAATATAATGCTTTAACCCCCAATTTCAATGTGTATTAACTTACAGGTTTATTTCAGCAAGAATGTCCTGGGAGTGACCAACAGGCGTCCCTGAATGAAGTATGACACAAGTGGCATGTAATCATTGAGATCATCTGGTTTCACCAGAAGACATACAGATGGTGTTTTCTTTACTAGGTGGTAACTCCGCAGATGCTCCACAGTAGTTCGTAGTAAAAGGTTCAATGATGAAGCAAACGGAAGCTAGACGCGATGCATATTTCCAAAATCTTCCCAAAGTCTGGTAGTCCACTCGTATTCCCAGCAGAAACAATCATTCCCTTTGAATACTTGGTTCCATTTAGGAAGACATTAGGTGTGAGTCCAACTGTGTCGACATCAATGAATGTATCCAAGATAGCCTGTCTGACTCCACTGTCAGTGTCTAGTACTTCAAGGCACACGTCTGACACCTTCCCAGTCTCAATTTCAGGCTTGAATATGCTTGGCATGTCAAGATAATGAGCCAACATCAGTTGATGTCTAGAGGCCAGAGTGAGAAGAATGTTTTTTAAATTGTTTGCATTATGCACAACCCTTTTAAAGAAAGAATGTTTTGACTCAAATCGGATAGTCCAACACTCAATGAGGGGCCCAAACTTTTGAATGAGATATGGATAGTGCTCAATAAAGTGATGCTTGGGACGCAACTTCTTATCAGGGAAAATTGTTAGCAGCAACTGTCTGTGGTCTGATATTTTGGATTGTAAATAACAAAGAGAGTCTGAAGTGAAATGATGAGTTGACAATAACTCCACCAAGTCTTTGAGCTCAAGGACTAATTCCCATGTCCTATCACCTTCTGGAACACGGTGACCGATGATAAGTGGAAGGAAACGAACAAGACTCCAATTTTCGTGTCCTATTGCCTCCTATAGTCTTGTTGCGTTGAAAAGTGGATGAAAGCTTCTGTGGGCGGTTTGTTCTATCAGAGAACTTAAAAGGAAAGTGTTGTATTTCACTATTTAGCTCTTCTAATGTGAAATACTTCTTGGAAATAAAATCAGCAAGACACAGACTTAGTTCTACAGGTACAATGCCTTCTAGAACATCATGTAGGAAATCAGGTGGGAAGCCTTTGCATGCATGAAAACCTGTCAATATGTTAAGAGGACATTCTCGTTTTATACCATCAACAGACACACATTCAGTCTGCTTCAAAACCTTAACAGCTTCATCATACAACTCTGGTGACCTCAAAACAAAGTTCCCACCACTAACATCACATTTCTGTATGTCTTCACGGCTAATCAGACAAAACCTACAACACTTCTCCACATTGAAGGACTCTTGGAATCCACCTAAGGAGTGTGCAGCCAAATTGTCAGCAGCCACATACAAGATGGTCCCTTTTACATTACAAGCAAGTTTCTCTATGAAAACACCAACTGTTTCTAGATATTGAATATCTTTAATCAGTGGCTCCAAAACCTTTTTATATCCCGTATAGTTTGATATGATCAGTCTTGCACAGTAAAGCAAGGTAGATTGAAGAAATCGATGACTTGTATATATTTGGCAAATTTGTAAGAATCCAATACACAGCACAGACTTTGTGTTTTTTTCTCGATGTGCCCAAAGGGTTACACACTTCGAAATCGTCAATGTACAATGTTAGGGATAAAGTAATATCTTCACTTGAGAGAATTGGATTTTCTTTAAAATAGTCACCATCCACATATGACCTGTAGTGGCCGGACTGTTCAAATGGTTTGTTTATCTCTAATACTTGCAAAACCTCGTCTTTTTTCAATACTTCGGAGAGAACTTTTAGAATAGGTATATAAACAACAGTGTGCTTTTCTTCTTGTGTGTTCAAAAGATATTCAACCGGTTCAATGACAACAAAATGTTTTTTATAAAATAATTGTCTTTTATAGTCTGTGCCTAAAGGCCCTTCTCTTGAAAGCAAATTAAGTGGGTTTGCACTCTGTAATGCTTCAGTCAATGATGATATCAGTCCCTCAGATGTGCAATGTGCCTTCAAAATATTTTCAATAGTTTTTTTTGTTAATTGTCCAGCAAATTCACCAATATCAAATAAATCATCCACAATTTCTTGAATTGCTGACTGTGATACGTGAAGGACTGCTTGCAGCAGTAGTAAAAGGGATGCAATTCGCCGCTGAACAGAATTTTGATCTGGCTGAAATTCAGGTTCAGGCAACAACAAATCTGGCAAAACTAAATTGTTCAATTCATCCTGCTCATCATTTACAGATGCCTGAATGGGAGATTTAATGACAAGATCAGGTCTGAAATGTTCAAATGTAGATTCCTGGTGGTACCGACTTTTATGAGCAGTGAAGGTTGTCACTACCCTAGACCTAAAAGAGCATCCCGCGAACGGGCAATTCACAGTCTCTCTTGTTCTTAAATGTCTCTTCAAATGAAGGAAAAATTGCTTGATGTTAGTTGGTGCTGAAAAAGTACAAAGTTCGCAGCGAATTTTGGCAACTGGGTTAGATCCTTTTTTGTGCTCCTTTAAATGTTTTGTTAAATCCACATGGGATTGGTGGACTGTTAGACAGTTTGGATAAATGCAGCAGAAACCCCGTCTTCCACGTCCATGCTTTTCTTTGTAATGATTAACAATTGCCTTCTCATTGTAACTGGAAAACCTGCACAACTTACAAGTCCACTTCATCCAGTTGCAGCAAAACGGAAATCTTCGAAAATCTGTACCTGTAATAGAGAACACACATTTAGGTACATTTTCTATAAAATATTTTCTAAAAAGCAGAAATACAAATGTGTCTCCATTTCAAGAGTGGAACATAGCATTCGTACACAATATAAATGCTATTTCTGAACACAATTAGCATTTTACTTCAACGGCGAGGCACCCCCTCTGTATCTGGGCAGGTTTAGCGTGAGCTGAACCAGAAAAACGTTGCAAGGATAGAATCACTTTAACACTTGCTCGGCTTTAACAAAAAACAATCTTCAAGTCCCCTATACTTATCCACAAATGACTTCCATTTCAAAGCCATGGCCCAGCTACTAGAACATAGCAGGGGCTAACAAGCTACAATTGTTAGCTTAACAGAGAGCCGGGACACGGCTAATTACTGGCAGGAACACACACAACCTCTCCGAAACGCGCTAATTTAGCTTCAATATTTAGCCGTAGCCTACAGCGAGCCGGGACACGGCTAATTACTGGCAGGAACACACACTCTGAAACGCGCAAATGTAGCTTTAATATTTGACCGAACTGAGAGCCAAGACACGACTAACACACACCACCTCACCGAAACACGTTAATTTAACTTCAATATTTAGCCGAACAGAGCCGGGACATGGCTAATTACTGGAACGAACAAACAAAACCTCGCTAAATTAAGCTACAAACATAGGCAGTTACCATTCAAACCTTTAAAAAAACCACAAGCGTCATAAATAAGAGTAAGAATGCTTGAAACGTATTTATTTAATAAAAGTTTAGATAATCATAATCCTGTAATGTTAGCTTGGTTAACTGACATTTTCATAACACTCTGGCCTGAAATAAAATCTCTTTATAAACATTCAAACACCAGTTAGGTGTTGATTTAACTCCATTTAGCTACTTTTCGTTTTGCCTGAAACCATTAAATATGCAACACTCACCTCACTTTGCCTGTCCATCAGTGGTTCATCAGCCGATAAGATCTGCGTATACCCGGTACGCTGTAGGTCATGTTCACTCACTGTCACATCGCTTTACAAAAACGTATTCATCTGCCGCTTAGCTTTTCGTAGTCATCAATCTGTCCGGTTGAAGTTCTTCTTTTGATAATGGCGAATCGAACTCGGTGGTTCACTTGCTGTATATCGTAAATTAAAAAAAAAAACTCATGTCCCTGTTAAATGCCTTCAATGAATGAAAACAACTATGAGACCGGGACTATTTTCACCGGGCAGGAATATGTCATCACTACTGCCATGTTAAGAGGCCATAGAAAGTTCCAGAACATTACACATCACAACTCACACTGTTAAGTCAAATTGACTTCATAGAATGTAGAGGTCATTGAACTGGCTTACAGAGCTGAGTTGAAATAATTACAACTTATGAAATTAAGTAGAAATTGAATAAATTGATATATTAAGTGGAAGTAACTTACAGACAAAAGTTAAAATAACTTAATGATCAAATCCTTTTTTACAGTGTAGCGGCAGGCCCATCTGGTGTCGCTAAGTCTCTGTAGTTCCCGTGGTGGGCCAATGAACAATTCTTTCTGCACTTCAAGCCATCTTTGGTGGACATATGAGGTTGACATGAACACATACAGCTTTTCCAACAACGAGAAAAAACATCCAGCTTCAGGTACCTTTTTCACACAGTCTACAAGAACGAGATTTAAACAGTGTGCATTGCAGTGGATATAGAATGCATACTTGGCTTCTTGCTTCACTCTAGCTTGGACTCCAGAACATTTTCCACTCATCACTGCAGCGCCATCGTATCCTTGACCCACTAGATTCTCTCTATATTCCAGCCCATATTTCTCCAAGCAGGAAATTATTTTATTGGTTAAACTACCTGCATCTAAGTGGTCTGCTTCCAGGTACTAAAGGAAGCTCTCCTGTACCACACCATCATAATAGTACCTTACCACAAGGGACATCTGCTCCTTTTTGCTGGCATCTTTTGTCTCATCAGCCATAACGGAAAAATGCTCACTGGCTTTAACTTCATTTATAATTCCCTCCTGCACCATTCCTGCCAAACATTCTAATATCTCATTTTGAATTATTTTACTTGTGTACTTTGCATTTCTGGGCCCCTTAAAATATGGATCATGGTCACTCACAAGATTCAATATCTCAAGGACATTTCCTCTGTTTTCTGATGTTTCAGTTTCATCATGTCCACGTTGTGCGATATTCTGAGTAGCTGTGAGCAGCAAAACTTCAGCCAAGGTTTTGATGTATTTTTGATTTTCCAGTACTTGTTTTTGATTTTCAGCTCCCATCATTCCCAGTGGGTTAAATCTCGATAAATAAATGTTTGAAGCTTGTAAAGGGAAGAAGACAGGCAGCTCTCACTCGCACTCTGCTCTTCCAAAGCGCCGCTCCCCCTCCCTCCCGTTGAAATTATGAAGTAAAGGCTTATAGTTACTATACGCCTTTACTTCATAATTATACAAATATATATATATTATATAACTATACTATAGTAATCATCATAGATAACACGGCAGGGTCCGGGACAGTTTGTTCTCATCTGATTTCAAAATAAGTCTTGGCTTTCAGAATATTAAATTCGTTTCGGCAAATTCAGATGATAAATACAACGTTGAAGCTTGTAACGCATAATTACAAGCGGAGAACGGAGTAACTTAACGTCACAGCAGGCATAACAACAGCCAGTGTTTCTCGTGAGGGTTTTCCCCGGGAAACAAACACAATACACACAAACGCAAAAATACACAAACACACACACTCGCGAGCTTCCCCCAGACCAGTAATTCTAACCAAAATATGTTTCCTCTGTACTATTTTAATCATTTGCTCCGCTAATAATCAGATCGATGGATTCCAGAGAAGAGGAAACTTTGAAGGCCTTTATCTCAAAATGATGACTCGGTCACAGTCATAATGTGACATATTTTGCTTAATATTTGGAGTACAATAACCTGATATCATTAGAAAGCTAGGAATCTCCTCTTTCCAACAGTGTCTATAATTCAAAATGTGTCTTCGGGTCAATGTGACTGATTTCGATAGAGCAAGTCACATATAGGCAAATTATAGCTTACCCAACTGTCACTCCGACCGACTCCGTGGACTTTTTCTAGCAGGGTGCAACAGCGCAGCAGCGAGGCGATGAACGTGACACGATTTTCCCGGGGCAGGTGAAACCATTATTTAGGGGGGGGGTGTTCATTCTAAACTGTTGAGTAAAACGTTTACACAAACTATGGAGGAATGTCACAAACATTTATAATCGACATTTAAAAACATATTATTAATAAATTAATTGCCTACATTTCGGGTGGCAACTGGGGTGGCAAGGCATTTTTCTGAGGTGGCAGCTGCCACCCCGTGCCGCCCCGTAGAACCGCCACTTGCTGTGTCTGACATGCTGTCAGGGGCCCATCATGGTGATAATGGAGTCTGTCAGTCATGCTTCCAACTAAATTAGATACTCCAGTGTGGGTGTTGTTTGTGAGTGTGTGTGTGTGTGTCAGGCATCAGTTCAATTTCAATGAAAACAAGGCAGTCGGTGGATTTCCTCCAAGTTCAAAATGAGAGCTCTGTAATTGGCTTATAGATTGCATTTTATTTCCACTTTGTCCTGACTTATTGGTTGGTTTGAGTAATGCTTAACATTGTGGAAGTCATTAGAAAGTCAGACACAACTTTTTTCTGTCATTCAGTGGGAGTCACTTCTGTTTTGAGGAGATTAATTATTAGAAGCAAAAGACAGAATATATGTAAAGAATCTGTGTATGGTTCGTTCTTTGCTTATTCCGTTTCAAAACGGAAAAACAAAAAACCGACGTTGTTCTGTTTTTAAACCAAAACGGGAAAACATATAAATCAATATTTTGGTTTTGTTTGTATGGTTTACGGATAATCCAGTGAATGCTGGGAAAACGAGGAGAAGGCGCATGCGTGTTATTTCAATGTGTGCCAATGGCCTAGTTAAACTTCCACCAGAAAACAGTTGAAAATGGCTTTTATGATGAAGTGAGGGATTCGGCGGCTCAGCCCGCACCGCCTTCACTGTGTTTACCTTCATTACCTTAAACTGTCTCTCAGGCAGGGGTGCCGCTAAGGATTTTGGGCCCCATGAAAATATATCACATTGGGCCCTACCACCAGGCACAGGCACATATAACACTGTGCAGACGTGCAACATTCTACTGCAACATTCTGCTGCAGTATAATTCACTATTTGATATAACACTAACATTCCTGACAATAGACCTCAATAGTCATCTTTTATGGTGTACATGCCTTTTTAATAACATTTTTGAATGGAACATTCTAAAATCAAAGTAAATATAACTTAAATATACATGACCTCTTAAATTAAAATAAAGTGAACATTAACACCAATATTATCATTTATAAAATTCTATAACAAAAAAATAACAAGCAGCAGATTTTTTTAATTAAATATACATACCAACTACAAAATAAGCGGGTATTAAAGTGTAAATGGACAACAAAACGGAAATGGAAGTGAAAAGGCCTGATGGTGGTGCTAAATCAGAGCCTATTACCTGTTCTCAGTCTTTTTCTCATCATGCATCTTCTGTGTAGTGATCCAATATCGTTACCATAGCCTTGCCCTTTAACAGTTATTACGAGCCCTGGCTCAGCCTTACTCACCAAGAGCCCAGCGCCTAGCCTTCTTACAGGCAAAGTCACTGATCAAGTCCTTGAAGTCCAGCTTTCTAGCCAACTGGCTTTCAATGGACAGCATGGCAAGACTGCAAAGCCTTATGGGGGGGGGGGGGGGGGCCAAAAGATGGATCTGTTGGTCCTGGCACCGGGGGGGGGGGGACAACTGATTTACATGAATAGCTGCTAAGAATGTACCTGCATTTATTAAATGTCAGCTAAAAGAGGAGTGAAATGAAAAACCTCTGCATTTTCTGTGAAGATATTAACAGTAGGCTACTTAATGTCAGCAAAACATTACAATTTTAATTTACAATGGACTACGCTTAGCTAACAGATTTCCACTACTCATGGACCACACCCACCTTTTCTTTTGAAAAACTGGATGACATACTGTCGCCCTTTAGTCCCTCTCTCTTGTCTTTCTCTCATTTCTTGAAAGCCTGACTTTGTTAGTCGTTGAGACATGGTACACACAAACGTAAGTACTAGCATCCCTCCTCACATCACTCTCTGCTGCTGTGCCGCACAATGCGCACAGCGTTTGTAGGCAGGACCAAACCATTACATGTAAATAGAGGGGGGTGTTCAGAGGCTTTGAATAATTAACTTTTGGAAGAAAATAAGTTAAATGAATCGTAAAGTTTAGTGAGTACATTATCAATATGACGTTATATTAATGTTAATTATTGATGATTGATTGATGACTTAACATTTTTTTCTTAATGTTCTAAAAATGTTTGGGGCCCCTGTCACTCACGGGCCGTTAGAATCGTCCTAACTTTTCACCCCCGTACGGCGCCCCTGGTCTCAGGGCTTCTTAAAATGTAATAAACTATGAATGTGTCATACTCACTTAACGGGAAGAAACTAAGCTAACTGACGATATGAACCATTTTTACCGAAACAAAACACAAGTCTCACAAGAGGCGTCTAAGTGAGCCCTGAGCGAAAAAATGCTAACACACTTAGCACAGAACTCTAGGTATAAATTGATTGATATACTTATCTGATCTGCACAAACAAGCTTTGCTAACATGCTGAGATTCCACAGATTTTAGAAATATAAGTATCATCACTGAGCGATCATCACTGAGCGATCATCACTGAGCGATCAGAACTCGCAACAGGGGAAGCAAAACCAGACAACACACGACGTAGCTTTAGGTAGCAAAAAACAGAGATATGCTCACCTTTTGCTGTTATTCTGATCAAAAGTTGTGTTCAATGGCATGAGAATGAGAAAAACACGGCTGAAGGTTAATCCAATGTGTCTGTCACTTTGAACAAATTATTGATAATACATAATTCCATTTTTATGACAAAAACTGAGTTTTCATATTAGCTGCTAATGATAGCTTCCATAGTGTATGACAGCTTCCTGTTCTGGCTACGCTTCACTCTCACTCCTTATTTGGTAACGTGTGTGTATGTGGGACTTCGCCTCGATTCCATTGGCTCTAGCGGTTAAAAAGAGATGTCAATCATCAAAATCGAGCAAGGGGGGCCAGAGATAGGTCAAATCCACAGAAATGACCCCAGAAGTGTTTTTTTTGGCTAAATCTCTCTAATAAGGTCAAATTTAACTTGTTTTGCATCAATCTTGATACAGGGTACTTATTATATGTTATAGTTTGGATTCCTAAAGCTTTTATTCTACTATCCCATCATTCAAGGGTGGTTTTCACTATAAGTAATGGGTTTCTTTTGGACGGACACTATAATTTACATTTTTTTACTATGTTCAATCTGAATTTACTTTAAAATAAAAAAAATCTATATTGATTCTGACTTTTCTACATCCAACTCACAGGTTTATCATTGCTTTGAGAAAAAATATTATTAATTTACCCCTTTTTAGAAGTGAAGATATAGTCAATTGTTCTGGGAATGTCATGTTTCCTGAAAAACAGGCTCGGGGCTCAACTGGTTAAGACCTGAAAGATTATTATCTTTGCTCAAATGCGCTTTTGCCATTAAAACTTGGTTAACATTTATTTTTTGGCAAGAAGGATTTGTGTGAAGTTGTGCCTTCATGTCCTCTCAGACAGACTACTGGTCAGAGCGCTGCTGAACCAGCGAAAGATCCCCCATCCCATTTCACTACTGGATAACTTTTAAGATCCTCCTGTCTTTTTTCTTTTTTTTATATAATATCTTTATTACATTTTTCAAATACAACATGGAACACAACAGCTCAGACGTGACATGACAAGTTAGGTGAGTAAAAACACTGGACAGTATAGGGATCCCCAACCTCTACCATTCCCTACCCGAGGGAGAAAGGCCACGACAAAGAGAATTAGATAACAATTATTATTAAGAATAAACAAATATAGAGAAATGTATAAACAGGTAACAAGGTTACAGAAACATAAAAAGAACAAAAGAACATAGAAGCGCTTGGCTGAAGGAGAAAACCCTTGTAACATGGAAGATGACAGTGTGCGTCCATAATAGTCCAAGTCAGCGAAGAAAGTGTCCACTGAAGAGTGAAGATACGTGACATGTATTCGGGATACACTCCATTACAAGATTATGCCACAATGTATTTGCAACATCCTTGATCCAAAACAGTAAAACATGCTTCCCAGCGACAAAGGTCAATAATTAAATATCCTCTTGTGTAAGATGTTTGTAATATGACCAACTGGAAGACCAAGTAGGAGGCACATACAGTATGGTTTAACTCTATTAAAACACCAACAATAAAACACAGTTATTTCACCCTACACATCTGACTGAAATCATGGCATCTTTAATATAGATTCAACATCCAAATATCACATTGTATCAACACAAAACAATCTATTGCAGAGGTCCCATTTGACATTTGCATGTGAGCAGGTTTATCCTTAAGAAGTAAATGCCCCACAAGGAACGCAAAGGCCAACAAAATACAGTTCTTTTTTTCAATAACCAGCACGGAGCCAAAACACTGCGTACTGAAATAAATATCATCTGAGAAAATCAATAGCTTTGTGTCTTTGGTGCAATGGTCTCATCCTGTGTGGGGTCCTGTGTGCTACAGCTGCTTCACAATGGATCACTATTAATCTGATTTGTAAATAGATGAGCCTGAAATACTATTGTGTTCCCTCAATGATTGATCTGGTGAAATGCTCTCGCTCTCTGTGACAGATTGATCTCGCCTGGCTTTCACAATGGAAATAATTGAGTTGAAACAAAAGCTTACGCACACGCACGCACACACGCACGCACATACTGGGAGTGCAGCGGTGTGAGAGGCTGGTAATTTAAACAACTCCAAGGGCTGGTAATATTTATTAGCCTTGTGCTAAAAGATGCTGACATTCAGCGTTAGTGTGGGCTGGCAGGTGTGTGTGTGTCCATGTTCATGTGTAGGTCTGCAAGTGTTGCTGGTGAAACGCAAGACGGTTTGCTTTATGATGTGCTTCTGCAGCAGTGTGTTTTATAAGGGTCCGGGTGTCACTTGGACTGCATCATATCACTCTGCCTCACATGCAGTTCGTATGTTGGCCACTTGGTGGCACTCAAACACTGAGGGACAGAGAAGCCAAGCTAATTCAGCATGTAACCACTGCCGTGTATCAGTCCATATACTCACAATTGGAGGTATGCGCACACATAGACACACAAAAGAGACTGAGAAAGACACACTTTTTCATTGTGTGTGTGTGTGTGTGTGCGTGCGTGCGTGTGTGCAAGCAGCAGTGTTAATGTCTAATAAAGCAGCCAGGAACAAAGGCAGTACCGCTGAATGAGAAAAACGTAGAAAGATTAACATCCTCGAGTGCAATAATAAATCAGGTTTCCATAGTGTGATTGAGAGTACATTTATACTTTGGTAGCAGAACATTCTGCACACACATTCTGCACACATACACACACTTCCTGCTGACTGATTTTTCAGGAGAATTCACATGACCTCTGTCCGTCAGATGTCACTCAATATACAGCAGGAGAAAGGCTGCGTCATTGTGTCATGCATGTTTTCTCCCACTTGGCTCCCGGGGGCAGTAAGCCCATGATGGTGCAGCAGATAAGGGTTAGAAGTGTGGCTGCAATGGGCTCATGGATGCCGTTTGTGGCGATGCAAGAGAAATAGTACCCCCCAAACAAACAGAAGCTTTTCTTTATATTAAGAAAAAGATCTCTAAGAATGTGGCCAAAGAGGTTGGTTTGGCAGATTTGATAAACATCGCCAGATCTAATAAAGCTGCTTCTCAAGGAAACACCAATGTGAATCAGACAGCTCTGCTCATGTGTCGAGATAATGCACATGCTCTATCAGCTCAAAAACATTTAACACATTCAATTATTTTGGTGGAAATGCAATTTAGCTGTATGGTAATGTCATTTTGTAGGAGACATGTCACCAGAGAGGATGCCTACAAAAGACATCTACCTTGTCCTTACACGTGTGTATGCATTAAAAAGTGAACAACAGTTTGTGTGTGTTGTCAAAGCAAACAAAAAAACAAGTTGACGTGCTCTTATTGATTTGTGTGGAAAGGCTGCTGGGGGATAAGAGCTGCGATGCTTCGGCATAAACAAAAAAAGTGGCTGTCAGCTGCTGGAGCGCACTGAGGATTGAGATGTAGAGTAAAGACCTGCGCTTTTAACCAGCCAGAACCTGCGCTAAAATCCATACACTCTCACCTTCTACCTACCTACACACACACACACACACACACACACACACACACACACACACACACACACACACACACACACACACACACACACACACACACACACACACACACACACACACACACACACACACACACACACACACACACACACACACACACACACACACACACACACACACACACACACACACACACACACACACACACATTTCACGTGGGCAGCTCATCCCAGCTCCCGCCTGTCAACAGTCGTCCTGAGCATCAGAGTTGAAAATTGGAGAGGCTAGCAGTGACACAGTCTCCATAGGGACCTGGGTGTTTTCTTCTGTTAGCTTCAGAAGCAAATGTCCTCACAAGGAAAGAAATGCAGGGGGATTCTTCAACGTCATTTACAGAACATTCTTTAAAATCCACAGTAATATACAATTTAGTGGTAAATATGCAGGCGTGTTGCAACTTAATAGTATGCAGAACATTTGTCATGCATTTTGACTTGGCCAAAATAAGTAAAATTAACATGATTTGAGTTTGATTTGCTAATATAAAACCATGTTATGCTGCTCTGCTTTTAGCAAAGAGCAGCGTGTTGGACTAAATGAAAAAAATCCAATGAATTAATTGTGTATGGAATTAGCTCACCTCAACATTAGCTTTTTAATGACAAGAGTTATAAAATTACATTCATATTCAAAATCAATTTAACTTTAGTTGACTACTTTTCTACCTGGGTCTTATCCTACCTGGAGAAATGAAAAAGGGATAAAAGACAACATTTCTTCCACGTTTTCTACTACCTTTGTGTTAAATTGAGTTCTGACTGGACCTCTTTTTTTGTTTGCAATGTGTTAATAGCACCGACTGGAAAGTTAATTGATGTTTTCTTCTTTAGAGTTCCCGTACATTTAGTTAAATGTTACACTGCATTGTGAAGGACTTCTGAGTGGTGTGAGTTTGAACATCTTTATTTCCACAAATCTGACCACTTACCAGCAGCCAATGAACATACTAAACATGCACGTCCAGCTGCTCTGTGGTGTTGTGCTTTCTAGTAACTGCTAGCATGTTAACACTGTCAGCATTTGCATGTTAGCATTTAAAAGCTTAAAGAGCCAATGTGCAAACAGACTGTAGCATCGCTGCAGGCTCCCCCATTCTCTCAAATGACTCCCAGAAATTAGTCAGCATTTTTCCACTTTGTTCTTGTTCTTGTTCTGGTTCACAGAATGTGAGGACTGGTGGTTGCTCTCTTCCTGTGGAGCAGAACACTCTGTAGAGCTGAAGCAACTATCTGAGGCAGGCTGTGTTGGAGGAGAGATTAATAATACATAGACCGAGGAATTTAATCATTCAAATGGAACGCAGGGATCATGTTTTATCATTGGGAGATGTCCAGTATGGCCTATGGTCCATGACTGTGCATCACTGGTGATTGACAGAGGCTGCTAACAGTTTGGGTCTGTAGGCTTAGTAATTATTTATGTATACAAATGTGCCTGTCTGTTTGTGAGGTAGCACGCTCTAACGTGCTGAGTAAATGGATGTGTAGTGCATGTGACTCTCAGGCCACGTTTACACAGACACAAAAACGAACATTAGTCGATATCAAAAAAGTCTTCCGTCCACACGGAATCGGCTCAAGAAACGTGTCCGTCCACACGAGACCGCTCGACCCGCTGGAGACGCTGTAGTACATATGCCGGGCCTCTAAGTGGCGCTGTACTTCCGCCACAAAATACACCAAAAGCAGCGAAGAAGACCCCCGAGCACGGTTGCCATGGTTGCTCTTCTGTTTATTCTCCGCGGTAGATTTGGTAACATGTAGTTTATGTAGTTCTCCATGTCCACTTGTTGCTGATGGTTGTGGTAGTGGAGCTGTAGATTTTGCACTAACATCTGTAACATGGTCAGTAGTGTCTGGAGCACGAAAGCACCCTGTGATCCGCCATTGTTGTTGGACGCGGGTGACGTGGCGGTGAGCAGCAGAGGTGGGGAGAGGCGGGGCTATGGCGTCATCGTTATCAGGAAATTATCGAATAGGACGTAGACACGAAGCCGTTTGGCCCACTAGAGCGTTTCGTCCGCAGATCTACCCACCTTGGGAGCCGTTATCGTTTGAGGGCTCCGTTTCACCTCGTGTGGACGAACCGTCCAACCCAGTCTCACGGCATTTCGTGTTATAGTCACAAAATCAATTTAATCTATTGATTCGTGTTCACCAACAAGATTTTCGCATTTTTTTCGTGTCACACAGAACGATTTTAAAAGCAATGTATTTCTGCACCACGTCTTTTTGTCCAGTCGGGTCTTGGAAGACCGGTAACTGTGTGGTTTATAAAAATATTTTCTTACTCAATATCTTACCCTAAGCCTAATCCTTTTATTTTAAATAGTATAATGTCAGAGTTTTGTTGCCGTCCGCGAGGGAAAGAAATGGGACTCAGAGCCTCAGAATACTGAAATCTGTATTTTTTAAAAATATTTTTGTGTGACACTAAAAAAAAATGGGGAAATCGTGTTGGTAAACACGAATCAATAGATTAATTTTGTGACTATAACACGAAATGCCGTGAGACTGTGTTGAACCGTCCATACGATAGAGAACTGTAGCGGATACAACCCGTTTCGTCTCCGTGTAAACGTGGCCTCAGAGACTCTATATTGAAGCCACTCTCTACTCGGCCTGACAGTCAATCTGCTGCCATGTTTTATTCATGTCCTGTCCTCTAACTCTGCAAAGCTTTGCTGTTTCACTCAGATCTAAGTCATGGCTAAAGGACCCTTCTCTCTGATGGTCAGCCTTTAAGTGATGGCAGTCTCTTGATAGTTTATTTTTTGAATAATAATCACAATATTATAAATTAAAATCTATCTTTCTTTTAATGAATGAAACCCAGAAAAAAGATCAGAATGGAAATGTATTGCGAAAGTAACGTTATATACAGTATGATTGGGATTAGGGTTATTCATATACCAGTGTTTCCCCTACCATTGTCTTGGAGGGGTGCTGCGCCCCGCCAACGGAGCCCCACGCCCCCCCCCTGAAATTCAAGGTGTTAAAATTATAATTTTAATTTATTTATATATATATATATATATATATATATATATATATATTAGGGCTGTCAGTCGATTAAAATATTTAATCGCGATTAATCGCATGATTGTCCATAGTTAATCGCGATTAATCGCAAATTAATCGCACATTTTTGATCTGTTCTAAATGTACCTTAGAGGAATATTTTTCAAGTTTTTAATACTCTTATCAACATATGAGTGGACAAATATGCCTTATGCAAATGTTTATCATTTGAACAATGACAAATATTCTCATGAATATTAAACACAACAACCTCTGAACATTACAAATATTCGCCTCAATTCAACCTGGAACCTCTCTCATTCAATAATACAATACAAAGTGTGTGTGTGTGTGTGTGTTCGTGTTCGTGTTCGTGTGTGTGTGTTGGATCGTTGGAGCTATATGCAACTCAAGGCATATGCTCGAACGGGAGCTGCCTGGACGCTGCAATCATGTTACGCGCACTATCCGTGCTGAGTGTGCTGACTTTTCGTACAATGTCCCACTGTCTGGCTTCCTGCATAAAGTCAAGTGCTCGGCGCAGTTGTCGGCGAAATGTCGCTCCTCTGTTTTAATTTAAACAGCTCCTTATATCCGTTAGCGCAGCTAGCTAGCACCAGATGCTAACAACAACAATACACGTAAGGTCTCTCTCTCGCTCGAGCCACACATACACACACCCTCCCGGTCCTCCCGATAGCCAGTCGGTGCCTGCCGGTGAGCGTGGAAGTGTGGTCTGCAGCAAGCAGGCAGCAGGAGCGGGGCTGTCAGCATCAGCTTGTAGATGGTATTTTAAACTCGATGCGCTCTGAAACTACGGGGCGGCCGAGGAAAAAAATACACATGCGTTAATCGCGTTAAAATAATTAGTGGAGTTAATTTTTTTTGCGTTATTAACGCGTTAACTTGACAGCCCTAAATATATATAGCACCAAATTGCAACTAATCTATATCTACTGTCACTTTTCACATTGAACATGTGCTCTTTTATTAAATAAACTAAATGCTTTCATTTTAAGTTGTGAGTTTACTGTTATTGACCCAAAGAAACACTGATGCATTAATCAATAACAATAATCCACAGCTCCTCTCTCTGCTCTGGAGGATTTAAAATTATATATATCGAGATACTTTCTCGTGCGCACGAGAAACTAACCTGTTATCCCGACTTTTTTTCTCTCTCTCTCTCTCTCCTTTTTTCCCCCTTCATGTCCCTTTAGGGGCTCCGTAATAATGTCCTTGTGTTACGTTCCCTATTGGGCTAGGGGGACCAAAGGGACACGACCAGATTGGATTTGGTATATGTTACAGGTGATTTATTTGTAACCCAAAACAATGAACACAATAATATACACGACAGCCTGCACCAACGACGGAACAAACTGTTACGATTTTAACAAAAGGGGAACTCCAAAAGAGAGTTGCACAATATGATACAAAAGAAAGAACGTACCTCACTTCTAAAGTGGAACAAAACACTAAACAAAATGAGATGGGGTGGGAACACAGCTGTTGCTGGTCAACAGGGCTAATCACCTGGGTCTAAGCAATACTTCCACAAATGCTGATCTACAGGCGCTAAGCTAACCTGGGTCTAAGCTGTTTCACAATGTCAATAATCACAAATGCTGTTCTACAGGAGCCGAGCAACCTGGATCTAAGCAATACGCGCACACAAACCCTATACTAACACAGAACACTTCGACACACTGCTAATCAGTGTGCTCGCACAGAAACCCTACTGAACACACTGCTAAGCAGTCTAACGAGGCACATAATACACACTGCTAAACAGTCTAAGGAATCACAGAACGATGGCAGTATCACAATGAGAGGTTTGTGCCGGCCTTTATACTCCTCCCCCGGATGACGTGGCAGAAGCGGGCAGGGATTGGGTGACGTCCGTCCAATCACCGCGGATGTTGCGAGGTCGAGACGGCCACTGACAGCATAGGAACGGCACAGCTCATTTACATACACATACACAAACAGAGTTAAGGGCACAAGGTAGCAGCGGCTGTAACACCCCCCCCCCTTAACCCTCCGGTATCATTCGATTGGACTACGCAAATTAGTCATTCGAGACAAAAATGTCCACTGCAAAAGCCTTTGATAAAAACATTATATTAAAAGGTTTTTTTCACAACTTTTTTGGGTTCAATCTTTAAAGCAACTTCCACCCTAATAGAAAATACCAAAAATGTAATCATTTTCAGGATTTTAACCCTTTAAATGCCATTTTGAAAACATGAAACTGCTGTTTTTTTTCATGATGAAAACAGAGAAAATGAGTTATTTTCCCAAAAATACATATCTGGGGACTGGCTCTTTTTTTTTATAACAGTCTTGGATATGTCAAAGATTAGCAACAAAATGGATTTTTTTACATTATTAGTTTTTGCACAAAATCAGATTGAACAAAAAAGTTACAAATTAGTCATTCGGGACAAAAATGTCCGCTTCCAAAAATTGCTCTAAAATGACAACAGATTAATATTTTTTAAAACTTTTTGGTGTTAAATCTTTCAATCAACTTCTGTCCTAATCAAAAATACCAAATGTTAAATTATGTTCAGGATTTTAACCCTTGAACTGCCAGTTTGAAAACATGAATTTGCGTTTTCTATGAAAAACATGCACAAAAAGGCAGTTATTTTCCATATAATAAATGTTGGGGGGGTCGGCTTTTTTTTATTTTATCACAGTCTTGGATATGTCAAAGATTAGCAACAACATTGATTTTGGTGGATAATTAGTTTTTGCACAGAATCAGATTAAACAAAAAAGTCACACATTAGCCACTCGTGTCCCATCCACTCCCATTATAACCACATCTTTTGATCTCTCCGCCATACCGGTATATAATCATGCATTTTATAATGTCAGGGTTTTATATTGGAGGAAAATAGTTAAATGTGTCCCTTTTTACTGTATATCACCAGATGTGACATTTTACCATTGAATTATATGACCTATAAAAACACTGAAGTAATACTATTTTCAACTTTCTCTGAAATCATTTTTAAATCAGCATCAGATGTATCAATGTCAACATTTATTTTCCAAACAGCAAACTGCAATCAACAGTCATGAACAAATCAAATTTTCAAAATAGAACAATGATATGTATGAGTGTGTGTTGAATAAAATGAGAGATGGATGAAGATAGAGCAAGTATGTGTGTTAGAGAGGGAGTAAGATAGATGGAGATAACAAATAATGTGTGTGTGTGTGTGTGTGTGTGTATGTGCGTGCGAGAGAGAGAGAGATCAGTTCATCCAGCAGAACCTGCAGCAGGGGATTTGGTGCTCTCTGCAGGTGAACTTTTCACACCTGATGCAAGTGGTTGCACTTTTCTTTTTTTTCCCAGTGCACATCCAGCACAGTCCCTTCTTTTTTGTGGAGCCGCTTGCGGTTGTGCCGGTGTCAGGGGCAGAGCCGCTTGCGGTTGTGCCGGTGTCAGGGGCAGAGCCGCTTGCGATTGTGCCGGTGTCAGGGGCAGCTGCCGAGGCCTGTATGTCCGCCACTATGGTAACAGCAGCCGGTGTACGAGGTGGATGCTTTCTCCGCATGATTTTTGCAGACACCAGAGATCTCCCCAACTCCTCCAAGAAAAGCCTCCTCCTGAAGGACTTGGCTTGCTTCCAGGAGGGATCCACAGCAGTAAAAAGCACAAATGCGTTGAAGGCAGAGACATCTATCATGTTGTGGAAGAGGACCTGTGGCCACCGATGGGTCATCCTCCTGCAGCTGTAGGAGCCCACAACCTACAAAAGACCAATACAAAATTAATACAAATATTCTTTTAAATTATTAACAACTGTATCATGTATTATTGATATACTGGTAATGCCTCCATACCTTGTCTAGGTTGTCGACAGCTCCCTTGCAGTGGTTGTAGTCTGCAATGATCACAGGTTTCCTTTTCTCCTCCTCTGTCACAGCTGGGTCCCTGTGTTTGCTGCTGAGGAGGAGCACGTTTCTCCCCCGTTTGGGAATGTAGCTCACCGCTGTGGTGTTCTTGGTAAAACCAAAAAGAGAGGAGAGGGCAGCTCTCTGCCTCACCTGCAGGAGTTTGGATGGAAGCTCAGGCTTATTTCTTCGGATGGTTCCGACAAGGGCCACTTTCCTCTTTAGTAGCTCCTGCACAAGTGCATATGACGTGAACAATTTGTCACAAGTCACAGTGATCCCTTGGAGCCCCTCTGTCATTTCCAGGACGACACACTTTCCCTGGCCCACCTCGGCAGCACTGCCAGCAGCTTTACCGGTGTAAATCTGGCACTTCCAGGCATAGGAGGTTTCAACGTCAGCGGTGATCCAGATTTTTAGCCCATACTTTGCTGGCTTGCTTGGTATTATTGAAGATTATTATCATCTGATATTTGAGAAGTGTGTTACATTTGAAATGGCAGAAAGTCTTGTTGCAACTTCCAGATATTAAAAGAGGCCCCTTGAGTTTCTCTGGAAATTATCAATAGTAGCAGTTAAGTGAATACTGTTTAAACAATACCTGTGTTTGTGTTTTGTATTGATTTCTCTGTTTTATCCTTTCATAAATGTGAGGACTAAAACTTGCTCAAACATTCTGGGGTGCTTGGAGTAAACAGGTTTTATTGCTCTGTGGGGGAGGTGTAGGTAAGCAGGACAGTCGGCTCGGGGGATGAGAGTACCTTCTGCTTAAGATCTCCAGTATGTCATGTTTCAGGGAAGTCTACATATCTTGAATAGTATATGTGTGTGTTTAATTACTTTGTATAAATAATGGGAGTAAGATGTGAGCAAGAGAATATTCTTTAGACCCAACTCAGGTCTCTGGAATGTGCAGGAAAGTGTGTGTGGAAGTCTATGCAGGAAAGTGAGATAACGGACGCCAGATATATTTTACTACCATCTCAGAGACACTTGTTTATTATCCTGGCTGGCTCGCGCTGATTCGCTAAGAAAAGCCATCTTTTGAATCTCCCAATGAGATGACCTGAAAAGATGACCAGCTGACCCAACCCCTCCTGTTTTGTTTTCTGCATGTAAGCCTGTTCTATCTGTTGGTTCTTTCTCTTTTGCTCCTGCCGTCAAGATGAGAGGTTCTCCCGGCATTTGGACCAGAGCAGGGGGTGGGCTTACCCCTTTGGAGAAGTGTATTTGTATTCTTACCGTTTATCATTAAAGCAGATTATTGTTTAACCCCTATCCTGGTTGTTTTGGGTTTCCCTTCTTTTAAAGCAAACTGATATATGATCGGCGCGGAGCAGAGATATCTGCCACAACAGTCTGTATTGCCGGAATTTGCAGCGGCCTCTGAAGGGGACAAGCTGCTCATCCACACACACATCTTCACCAGGGTTGAAAAGCATTGGAAGGCGATGTGTCCACTTCTCCCAGAGAGAGCGGATGGGGGCAAGCTTGTCCTCTCTGTGACGGGAAGGTCTCATCAGCTTGTCGTCAAACCGGAGGGTGGTATTCATCAACCGGAATTTGGTGTGGGTCATTGTGGCACGGAAGATGGCACGTCCACTGTGGTCATCCCAGAGGCTGCGGTTGGATTCGCCCTTCGATTTGTACACTCCAGCCAAAATCAGGAGACCGATGTATGCACGAATATCTGTGGCATCCACATCACTCCAGTTTGCCACCGAACGTCCCCCCTGCAAGTTTGTCATGTCGACAATACTACTGATGATCTCAGCAGCGAAAAATTAATTGAAGGAGGATTCCACGTCATCAATTCTTGTAATGGCATAACGCGTGGGCCCTGGAACCAAACCTCTGGCAGCGGGAATGTAGCGCAGCGTGTCGTTGTTAGAGGGAGACCAGATTTCACCATTTTTTGATGTCCACCCAATGCCAGAATCTTCTGTTTCCTCTGCAGTTTCAGTGGAAGGGTCAGAAGAAGGATCAGACTCCACTACAAACTCCACATCACATTCTTCTTCTGAGGTTGTTTCTGATTCAGAAGAAGAGTCAAGCAGCTCGCTGGAGTTTGCCGGCTGCATCACCATATCCCTAGCTTCTTCCACAGAGAAGCGCCTCTTCATCTTACTCGCTTGTTGCGTATCACAGGAATGAAACGACCAGCCAGCCAAACTACACATATTTATGGATCTGGCTTTGCAGCCAGGTGTTCGCTTATTGACTTAGTGCATGTATGGCTGTGTATGTTTGTATGCTAAAGAGACATTATCAAAGCCTTTGAAGTTCCAAACAATTCAAAACAACAAGGTCAATCTGGGTCAAGATCATACCTCTGTTTACCTCTAAGACACATGAAACAGCACAAATGAAAAACAAAATGCCATGAGCGAACACTTACTCCTACATTCTCACACACATCAAAGGTAAAGAGATGAGGGGAACATTGCGAATGCTGTAAACTGTAAACCAAGACATGACGAGCATGTAATTCAATGTAAAATGTCACATCTGGTCATATACAGTAAAAAGGACAACTTGAACTATTTTCCTCCAATATAAAACCCTGACATTACAAAATGCATGATTTTATACCGGTATGGCGGAGAGATCAAAAGATGTGGTTATAATGGGAGTGGATGGGACATTTTTGTTCAATCTGATTTTGTGCAAAAACTAATAATCCACCAAAAATAAATGTTGTTGCTAATCTTTGACATATCCAAGACTGTGATAAAAAAAAAAAGCCGAACCTCCCAACATTTATTATATGGAAAATAACTGCCTTTTTGTGCATGTTTTTCATAGAAAACGCAAATTCATGTTTTCAAACTGGCAGTTCAAGGGTTAAAATCCTGAACATAATTTAACATTTGGTATTTTTGATCAGGACTGAAGTTGATTGAAAGATTTAACCCCAAAAAGTTAAAAAAAATATTAATCTGTTGTCATTTTAGAGCAGTTTTTGGAAGTGGACATTTTTGTCCCGAATGACTAATTTGTAACTTTTTTGTTCAATCTGATTTTGTGCAAAAACTAATAATGCAAAAAAATCCATTTTGTTGCTAATCTTTGACATATACAAGACTGTTATAAAAAAAAGAGCCAGTCCCCAGATATGTATTTTTGGGAAAATAACTTATTTTCTCTGTTTTCATCATGAAAAAAAACAGCGGTTTCATGTTTTCAAAATGGCATTTAAAGGGTTAAAATCCTGAAAATTATTACATTTTTGATATTTTCTATTAGGGCGGAAGTTGCTTTAAAGATTGAACCGAAAAAAGTTGTGAAAAAAACCTTTTAATATAATGTTTTTATCAAAGTATTTTGCAGTGGACATTTTTGTCTCGAATGACTAATTTGCGTAGTCGATTTGTTACACAGTGAATTAAAGACCGATTTGAACAATTTAAATTTGAATTCCAAAATAGATCGAGAAAATAGCCTTGTTACAAACATTCAGGCCGTTTGCAGCAACACAACCAAAGTTATTGCAAAATGAAAAGTGAAAAATGACCCATATAGACAAAAACGTCCACAGTGATACCGGAGGGTTAAGACACAAACCCCACAGGGTTTTTTTGTGAACCACAACACATAATAACACCATGACCACAGAACACATCATTACAGTCTGGACAACGCATCTGCGAACACATTCTCTGAACCTTTCTTGTGGCAGATTTGCAGGTTGTAGTCCTGGACGATCAGAGCCCACCGCATGAGACTCTGGTTGTGATTGTACATGCGGGACAAAAAGACAATGGGGTTATGATCGGTAAACACTGCAACCGGCAAAGAACTGGACCCGACATAAACCTCAAAGTGCTGGAGAGCTAACAACAAAGCAAGGGTCTCCTTTTCAATGGTAGAATAGCGGACCTGGTGTTTGTTGAACTTGCGGGAAAAATAACAGACAGGATGATCAACTCCGTCCGCATCCTCCTGCAGTAAAACAGCACCAGCCCCCACTGCACTGGCATCCACCTCGAGTTTAAAAGGCTTCGCAAGATCGGGAGCAGCGAGTACAGGAGCGTGACTCAAGAGTGTCTTTACACACTCAAAGGCATGTTGGCACTCAGGGGTCCAAACGTAGTCCACCTTGGGACTTATCAACTTAGTTAGGGGTTGGGCTACAGTGGAAAAATTGCGGCAGAAACTGCGGTAGTAGCCGGCCATACCGAGGAAACGGCGGAGATCACTCCTGGTGCCGGGCACCGCACATTCAGCCACCGCAGTAACCTTAGCTTCCACTGGTCTGACTTGGCCTTGCCCAACCTGCTTCCCTAAATATGTGACAGTAGCTTTACCAAACTCACATTTGGCCAGGTTCAACGTAAGCGACGCCTGTGCGAGCCGGGTGAATACTTGCCCCAGGATCTTCATGTGCATCTCCCAGGTGGGCGTTTACACAATGAGATCATCTAAATAAGCGTTACAGTTACTTATTCCGGAGAGGACAGTATTCACCAATCTTTGAAACGTAGCAGGAGCATTACACATACCAAACGCCATGACTGTGTACTGCAGGAAACAGTCAGGTGTAGCGAAAGCAGAGATCTGTGAGGCACGGTCCGTTAAAGGTACCTGCCAGTAACCTTTAAGTAGGTCCAATTTACTGACATATTTCGCAGAACCTAAATTGTCGATGCAATCCTCCATTCTCGGCAAGGGATAGCAATCCGTCACTGTAACAGCGTTCACCTTACGGTAGTCTGTGATAAAGCGTGGAGAACCATCAGATTTCGCTTCTACAAGACACGGCGAACACCATGGGCTAGAGCTCTGTGTCGCCAGGCCATTTGATACAAGATATTCAGCCTCCTGTTTCATAAGCTCGCGCTTGGTCGGATTGGCACGGTACGGATGTTGTTTAATCGGCCTCGCGCCTTTTACATTGATGTCATGCGTTATCACATTAGTTTGTGTCGGGAAATCATGGAAAAGGCACGGGAAACGAGCCACCAACTGGGTTATGTCATGCTGCTGTCCCTCCTGCAGATGCCCTAACGTAGTTGGCAATGTCTTTACCATCTCCGAGTTGCATAATCGAGCACCCGGCTGGTGATGGGAACGCATCACCAAACCGTCGTCAGATGGGCCGGAACTATCTGTAACAATTAATGCTGAAGCAGCTACTCTTTGATTAGCCAAGCCGGCCGGCGGACTATCAGTGGCGGTGCGTGAATAATAACGCTTCAACATGTTCACATGACAGACGCGCGTTTTTCGTCGTCTCTCTGGAGTACCAATCACATAATCGGTGTCACTGAGGCAATCACGGATTTCGTACGGGCCGAGGAATTTAGCGGAGAGCGCAGAGCCGGGGATAGGCAATAGTGCGAGAACCTTGTCACCTATTTCAAAGTGCCTAGGGACAGCGGCACGGTCATAATTACGCTTCATGACAGTTTGTGAAGCGGATAGCGACTCTCTAGCGAGTGAATTTGCTCGGTGCAAACGCTCACGAAACTGACTAACGTAATCCAATACGTTTTTATTTGGAGGATTATCAGTCGAAAGAAACTAATCGTGTAGGATTTTAAGTGGACCGCGGGGCGTATGACCGAAAACGAGCTCCGTGGGACTCCTGAACAGCTTCACGGGCTGCGAACAAAACGAAGGGAATTCCCTCATCCCAAGGGTCCCCGTCGGCGGGGGACCCTGGGTTGTTTTTTCACGACACTGTGTCTCAGGGGATCTTAATATTTAAGAACCTATTAATGTGTTATACCAGATTAACGGAAATAATCTCAGCTAACTGATGATACAAACCATGTTTACCAAAACAAAACACAAGTCTCATAAGAAGCATCTAAATGACCCCTTAGCGAAAAATGCTAACGGACATTGGCACAGAACTCAAGATAAAAGTACCCTTATTACTTATCGTAGCTACACATACAAGATACCCGATTAAAACTGAGGTTCCACAGATTATTTATGTATATAGTATCATCACTGAGTCATCCAAACTCCCGACAGAGGAAGCAAACACAGACATCACAACACGTACCTTTACGGAGCTTCTAGGGAGATCGTCTCACCGTAGCTGTCAATCTGATCAAAAGACGTGTTCAATGGCATTAAAACGAGAAAAAACGCGGCTGAATCGGTTAATCCATAGGTTTTTAACGTCTCTGTATAAAAAAATGATTTAATTTATAATCCATAATTCAATTTTTATGTAAAACATCGCAGAGCAAACGTTAGCTGCTAATGGTAGCCACCAGAGTGGCTGCTGCTTCCGGTCTAGGCTATGCAGCAGTCTAACTCATGCACATTACCAAATAAGGACTAGGTGGGAGTTCCCCTCGATTCCATTGGCTCTGACGGTCAGAAAGAGATGTCACATGTCAAAATCCAGCAAGGGGGGCCAGAGATATGGAAAATCCACCCAAATGGTCCCAGAAGAGGTTTTTTTTTGCTAAATCTGTCTAAAAAGGTCAAATATCACTTGTTTTGCATCAATCTTGATACAGGGTACTTATTATATGTTGTACTTTGGATTCCTAAAGCTTTTAGTCTACTAACCCATCATCCAAGGTTAGTTTTCAATATAAGTACAAAATATATTTTGGACGGACACTATAATTTACAGTTTTTTACCATGTTCAATCTGAATTTTCTTTAAAATAAAAAACATCTATATTTATTCTGACTTTTCTACATCCAACTCACAGGTTTATCATTACTTTGAGAAGAAAGATTATTAATTTAACCCTTTTAGAAGGGAAGATATGGTCATTTGTTCTGGGAATGTCATTTTCGAGCCTGAAACCTGAAAAACAGGCACGGGGTTTAACAGGTTAAAGTCTGATGCCACCGTTCTAACGCCCCCTGCGACTCCGGATGATACACACTGGATATTACATGTTTAACCTGCAGTGTTTGGAGGACCCGTTTGAACAACTTAGATTTAAAATGTGTCCCTTGGTCACTCTGAATTACACGCGGGATTCCAAATGTAGAAAAGAACTTCGTCAAAGCCTTAACTACAGCAGCGGAAGTAATGCTACGCAGTGGAATAGCTTCAGGGAAACGAGTAGACGTACACATAATGGTGAGTAAATACTGTTGACCTGTTTTTGTACGTGGTAAAGGGCCAACACAGTCTATCAACACCCGGTCGAAGAGCTCACCTATAGCCGGTATGGGATGTAACGGAGCTTGAGGAATTTTTTGGTTAGGCTTACCGACAACCTGACACACATGGCAGCAGCGGCAGAAGCTAGAGACATCCTTCTTTAAACCTGGCCAAAATAAATGCTTGAGGATTATTTGATAAGTTTTAGTCACGCCCAAGTGTCCCAACCATTGGCTTTCATGCACTACAGATAGTACATGTTGGCGGTATGGCGCCGGCACGACTACCTGATACACTACACTCCAGTCCAGTCAGCTTCAGCAGTAGCAGTGAGGGACCATTGGCACACTAATATCTCCTTATCCAACACATAAGCTACCTTCTCACCCCTTGCCTTGTTATCACTTACCACCTGCTCGAAACACTTCGCAAGCGTCGGATCCGCCCTCTGCGCGGCGAGCAACCGCTCTCGGGTTACCGGGAGTGTGGAACCGTCAACGGCTGGGCTGGCAGGTTGCGCTGGCGCAGCGGTCCCAGCAGGGAAAACGGAAATCACCGCTGCTGTCTTTTCCTCCGGCATTTTGTCATCTGAAAACATGTTCCCAAACATAGTATCATGTAAAGACACCTCCGAGTCACTCTTACGCGCCTGCGCGCGAGTGACAGCACAAATGGGGAAAATGTGAGCATTTGTTATCTCAGGCAGTACAGTCTGAGGAGAATCCAATACTTCAAGTGCGGGAGTTACCTTACCTCCGGCAATGTCATTTCCCATTAAAAGAACTATACCCTGTATGGGTAATGCTGAGCACACAGCAACAGGGAAAAATCCAGTAATTAACTGAGATTGTATGTGTATATTGTGTACGGGACGGGGCACGTAACCCATTTCAATGCCACATAATATCGATCCATACCCACACGCTGACTGGTCTGAGAATGGCAAAGCCGATGCTACAATCACTGACTGTGAACCTCCAGTGTCTCGTAGAATGCGGACGGGTCTCTGACTCACCTGTTAATGATATCAACCCCTCGAACACAAAAGGCTTAGAACAGGGATCTATTTCCTCCTCATTGTCAGGTGCGGAAATACTGAGTGAGTTAGTGTTAATTAAGCCGATGCCTTTCGGCCTGGTCATGTTTGGTGGCTGCTCCTTCCGCTTAAGAATCATGCAATTACCAATAAGATGTCCAGGCTGATGACAATAGTGACATTCTCTCTCCTCTCTGTTCCTCGTGAATACTTTAGCTGGCTGACCAACAGGTGCACCCGGCATGCGGCGAGGTTTCTCAGCAACAGCCGAAAAAAACACCGATTTATGGGTTAGCACGTATTCGTCTGCCAGTACAGCAGCTGCGGAGAGAGATCGCACTTTTTGCTCATTTATATGCCCTACAATATGGTCAGGCAATCCCCTCTTAAAGTCCTCCATCAGAATTAATTCTTTCAAGGCAGAATACTCTGCAGCGTCACATGAATCAATCCACTTAGAGAGCAACATCCCCTTCTCCCTGGCAAACTCAACATGTGTTTGATCAGCCCCCTTTCTGTGATTCCTAAACGTCTGCCGATAAGCCTCGGGAACTAGCTCGTCCACCCTAAGTATGGCACGCTTCATCAGATCATAACTTAGGCTGTCCTCTATTGAAAGCGCAGCAACCGCCTCCTGGGCTCTCCCATGAAGTTTACACTGGATTAACAGAGCCCAGGCCTCATCCGGCCACTGTAACGCCGCTGCAATGCGCTCAAATGCACCGAAATACGCATCCACTTCATTCTCCCGGAAAATCGGCACTAACGAAATGTTTTTCCCTACATTGAAGGCAGGTGGGTGAGAATGAGGTGAGGAACTTCCTCCGACATGACCAGGAACACCGGAGGCGCGCAGCTCGGAGTCTAGCTCCAGCTGACGTATCCGCACTTCCTTGTCAATTTCCAACTTTCGGACTTCCTTGTCCATTTCCAACTTTCGTACCTCCAGCTGTAACTGCCTGGCTTTCTCCCTGTTGTTAGTTTCCCACTGACGTTGCCTGTCCTTGGCTTCCAACTGGAGCCGGGCGAGACGTACCTTGAGTTTAGCCCCCTCCCGGGAATCTGTACTACCAACAGGAGAGGGTGGGCATCTGCGAGGCGGCGTGAGCGGTGCCTCACACGGCTCGCCCCCCTCGCTGTCACCACCCCTTCCTTCAGTAAACGTAAACTCTGCCTCTGCCGGACGCAACAGGCCCTCAGTGGGAACTTCGGACACGGGTAGCTCAGCTGGTACAGCCGGTACAAGTACCTCTCTTCGCACCATCTCATCCACCACCAACGCCTTCAATTTTTTCTTCAACATTTGCCGACTTACCACAAGACTGAAGTGCCGCGCTATCTCTATTAGGTCATCCTTCTTACACCGGTCCAGCTGCTCATAGGACGGCCAGACCAAGAACGCCTCTATGTCGAACGATGCCATACCTGGGTGTACCGCCCACACGTTTCACAAAGTTTTCAGCCACAATCAAACCACCTATAACCCCAGGAATTGATTTAAATTATCCCGGACGAGTCCCCACGTGTTACGTTCCCTATTGGGCTAGGGGGACCAAAGGGACACGACACGACCAGATTGGATTTGGTATATGTTACCGGTGATTTATTTGTAACCCAAAACAATGAACACAATAATATACACGACAGCCTGGACCAACGACGGACCAAACTGTTACGATTTTAACAAAAGGGGAACTCCAAAAGAGAGTTGCACAATATGATACAAAAGAAAGAACGTACCTCACTTCTAAAGTGGTACAAAACACTAAACAAAATGAGACGGGGTGGGAACACAGCTGTTGCTGGTCAACAGGGCTAATCACCTGGGTTTAAGCAATACTTCCACAAATGCTGATCTACAGGCGCTAAGCTAACCTGGGTCTAAGCTGTTTCACAATGTCAATAATCACAAATGCTGTTCTACAGGAGCCGAGCAACCTGGATCTAAGCAATACGCACACACAAACCCTATACTAACACAGAACACTACGACACACTGCTAATCAGTGTGCTCGCACAGAAACCCTACTGAACACACTGCTAAGCAGTCTAACGAGGCACATAATACACACTGCTAAACAGTCTAAGGAATCACAGAACGATGGCAGTATCACAATGAGAGGTTTGAGGCGTCTGTCACACAATACAGAGCCTCCCGAATGGTGTCCGTGCCCGGCCTTTATACTCCTCCCCCGGATGACGTGGCAGAAGCGGGCAGGGATTGGGTGACGTCCGTCCAATCACCGCGGATGTTGCGAGGTCGAGACGGCCACTGACAGCATAGGAACGGCACAGCTCATTTACATACACACACACAAACAGAGTTAAGGGCACAAGGTAGCAGCGGCTGTAACACCTTGTAAAACTCGCTATATAATTATATATTAATATTCGCTCTTGTATGTAGCGACATTGGCACTCAACACATGTGAGCTTGGGTGCACCCTCATTTCATAGACTGTACAAACACAGCAGCTCTGTGAAAACACCAACAGCTTTTCAACAGAAGGCTGACAAAAATATGGAAAATAAATCAGGCCATTTTTCATGAGCTGTCAAGAAAATGAATATACGACCCACCAATTACCAACCGACCCATTTAACACAGTCTTACAACATTATAGATTTCTGGAAAGCCATCCTTCTCAGAGCCAGGTGGTCCCAGACGGGTCCACTACCCGGGGCCTTTGTAGTGAGGCTAGCTGATGATCGGGGGGGCAATGAGAGGTCCGCTGCTCTGATGATAAGAGCCTGACAGCCACAGCTCCAGTCAGCAGCTTAACACTGCGTTTGTTTATCTTGAAGGAGAAACCTGTGTCAATGTCTGGTTTTAGGTGCTGGGATTCAGCTGAAAGCATGTTGTCCATCACGAAGAGCAGTGCTGCGAAACTGAACAAGTGCTGCATATAACAGCAGCAATATTTAGAAATACTAAGATGAATGTGGCACCAACAGCAGCTCATTATGTTGAATGAATTCAGATGTTTGCAGAACACAGACATGCAGTCTGTCTTTATTTAGCTATCATTTTACAGCTACTGATTAAGCTTGCTGATGAAGAGTGAACATTTGATATGATTCCATGGCAGACACGTCAAAGCAGGAAAAGCATGGGTGTAATTAACCACATTAATATCGGCTGCATTCCAATCAGGGATAACACATATAACAGTTACAGAACACATAAGAGAGGTGAAAATAAAAATATATATTTTTTTTTTATGTGTTTCTACTGTGGTTTAGTAAACTTCAGAGAGCTCTCCAGAGAGCCTCAGATGATTTTCCACAGATGTTTTCCCAGAGTATACAAACATAACGTAAAGTTGGAGCACCTTTAAAATCAACATTTAACTATAGAAACAAGTAGGTGAATACAAATGTAATTAAATTACATTATCTATTGCGATTTCACGTCAGATCACGATTATGATGTCCATCATCTTTACTGCACATTTTTTTAATTCCATTCTGTCCTTCTTTATCTATGTCTGGACCTCTCTGGATTCTGTTAGTAAAGTAGAAAGATTTATAAATAAAAGTCCATGCTTGCCAGGCTGTGTTCTCTCTGCATTGGTGCATGTGGTAACTGAAGCACAGTGACACAGCTACAGTCGTGATGCGTGTGGGTGTTTGCTGATCAGTTTGCATAATATAAACAGCTGTCTCCTCTAACACACATTTCTTCCTGAAATGTATCTTATTTTCCCTCTCCATTGGTGCCTCTGAACATTGCCTTTGTGTATGTGTCCATGTGTTTGATCGTGTTCTCTATGCAACGGTGCTTCTGGGCCAGCATGTGTGTGTGTTTCTATTTAAGATTTATGCACGGCTTTGTGCGTTTGCTGGAGGTAAGCCGGGGGTCAGCTGAGAATGATTGGGCTATGGACTTCACATTCAGCCCTGATTACGGGCTCAATATTCTGTGTGTAGTAATCTGTGCAGTTTTAGTATTGGATAATCCATTTTCACAGTATCTTGTCTGAGCAGCATGGCTCTGCTCTTAACTGCACACAGAGCTGAAATGAACTGACGTCAGACCAGTGATCTGTCTCAGGGGTAGGGATGGGTATCGTTAGGATTTTTCGATACTCTTATACCCCTTTCACACCAAGGCTTTTCCCGTTCTAGCTCCATGCTAGAGCTTTTCTGGTTCGTAACCGGTTCTTCGGTTCAGCTCCCGCTCTGTTCACACCGCTCAGAGCCCAACTGGTGCTGCGTCATTGCATCATCGTTTGCGTCATGACGTAACCGTTTGCCTGCCTGCTTCATAAAGCCAAACCGCGCGGAACCCCCTCACATCGACAACAACATTGGCCGATTGTAATGAAGCGCTACTCGTTTTGCTCTGTCGAAACGAAATGGAAGAAATGGGACGACTTTACTACCAACTTTACAGTCGTTACATGCTACATTCAAAAGTTATTTACAATCATCCTCAACTTCAACGACGATTGCGTAGGAGAAAGAAGGTAAATATACGTCGTATTCGATGGCGTTAGAGTTAGCTGTTGTTAGCCTCTGCATGCGTCAAGCTCAAAATACCCAGCTTTGCAGCATTAATTACTATGGTATAACATTAAAACTGATTCTCAATGTTATTTCCACAGATCATGTTGAAGCTGGCGGATGTCGCGTGTTATTTGGACACAGCCCAGATCCGACGTAAGCGTGACGTACTTGTGCTTGCTTTCTCGACCGACGACTTTTTGGTGCTTGAAACGAACTGGATTCCGGAGCTTAGTGTGAACAGGAAAAAACTGTGCTTTTCAAGCTCCAGCTCCGAACCGGCACTGGAACCGCGTTGGTGTGAAAGGGGCATTATCGATACTTTTCAATAATTTGGTGCTCAAAATTATAGACATTAAACAACAGTCATTTTATTGTAATTTATTTTTATTTATTATTTAATGTAACTTTTTCAATGTCATACCAAGCAGGTATAATAATAATAGATTTATTTTTCTAGCGCTTTTACAGGTGCTCAAAGTCGCTTTACAAAGACAGTGAAAAGAAAATTACAACAAATAAATACAGTTAAATTCAAATTTAAAATCAAGCAATACGAAAACAATCACACATTAAAAGCCAGATTGAAGAGGTGAGTTTTTTGAAGGAGGTGAGGTCAGTGCAATCTCTGATGGGTTGGGGGAGTGAGTTCCAGAGGGAGGGGGCAGCGACGGAGAAGGCTCTATCCCATGTCCGCTGATTAATGCGGGTGGGGATGGATAGGAGGTTGGCTTCTGATGATCGGAGGCAGCGGGAAGGGGTGTGGTGTTGTAGCAGGTCTGTGAGGTAGGGGGGAGGGCTGATTGTTGAGGGCTTTGTGAGTTATGAGCAGGACTTTGAAGTCGATTCTTTGACGGACTATGGAGGTTCTGGAGGACGGGAGTGATGTGGTCTCGGGAGTGATGTGGTCTCGGGAGTGGGTGTGGGTGAGGATGCAGGCCGCAGAGTTCTGGATATGTTGGAGTTTATTGAGGAGGTTGGATGGTATGGCATAGAGCAGGGGTGCCCAACCTTTTTTGAACCGAGAGCTAATTTTAAAGTTGCCAGTCTGCCGAGATCTACCAGTCCAAATAGAGGCGTAGCCATTACTGACAGCCTACTACCAGGTAAATACACACTTCTACTTGTATAAAACTGACCTTTGTACGATTAATACTCCATAAAATACTGCAGATCCTTTATCTTACCTCTTTCTAATCTACACACATACAAGTATTTAACTGAAGTTACACAACAGTGTTGTTGATACAGAGTTGGAGTGTATTCACACGTCACTACAGTGGGTCATGTTTCCAAGAAGCATTGAACAGTGCTGCCACATATGACACAGGAAGAAAAGACTCTGAACCCTTTCTTTGCCATTATATAAAAATAGAGTTGCTACAAAAGTATAAATGAGGCTTTCTAATAAGACAACTCAGATCTGAATCTACACAGGAATCTGCTGCCAAAGTGCAATAAAAAAGACAAAATTAATAGAATCAAACCCTTTTTTTGTTGCATTTTAATAGAGTATAAAAAGAAATGCCTTTTTAAAATAGGATGCAAGCAACACTAGCTTCTTAACCTGAATTGATAATAGACTATAATCAATTTAAACAGAACAGATCTTAATGTTTGCATTCTTATACCATTTTGTACAATAATTATAATGAATAAGTTCAAACAAACTAAAACTTACAGCTGATTAATAACAGTATTCAACTTGAGTTTTTATTATATGAAAAACCTGTAGAAATGCTTCTGTTATTTTTTACTGTCCCCAAAAAGCACGTCAGCAGCCTCCAGGAATGCTTCTTACACAACTTCGCCGTCTTTGAAAGACTTCATGTGTTTCGCAAGAACGTGACTGACACGATAAGATGCTCTGGAGCAGCCTTGCTCTTGTTGTTGGGCCTGGTGAAAATGGACTGCTGTGCATTTAGCTGTCCTTTCAGGCCCCTCCCCTTTTGGAGCGTAGGGCAGAATTAGGAGGGAGTTCCGTCTCGTAGCGTTTGTGCACTGTTTTGAAATGCCGCTCCTAAATTAGTAATTTAGGAACGGCAATTTTAAAATTACCCTTCTTCGATAAAGCCACGCTCGCATTGCAGATGAGAGACAGATGGACTTTGAATTGGAATAGATACACAAATAATCATCCTCCCACTCGGAGTGAGAATTATATATTTTGGGCTTTTTTGCTTCTGCCATAATTGCGGTCTTGTGTGTGTGCGGACTGTCACTCCTGTTGACACGGACAACGTCAGCGAAATAGTGCCCACTATTGAAGTGAAATATTTGTATGTATTCATGTTAGCAAACTATGAATAAGCTTAAATGGGAAATAATCTGTGTAAAACTGTGAGCTGGATTTGGGCCTGTTGACCTGTGTTTTTGAGAACAAAGGGAGATGGGGGGAGGGTAAGAGCATGTCTTGGTTGGCATCCATCTTAGATCTAGAGATAATGGCTGACCTACAGTGATTGGGGAAGCCTGGGATCTGAGGTGTTTGTGATATTTGGGCGGCCAATCAAGGAGGTCCAAAAGGGAGGATCAGATAACTCCTCCCATCCCATTGTAAGACAAGTATAAAACACAGACACACGCTGGGTCCAGCCTCTTTTCTGGCTGGCTCAAGTGATCATCAGGTAAATTCGGGATCCCAAAGATAACTGTATTGAATTTGTACTGTATTGATTGTATTGCATTGTCATATTACCATTAAAGTAGATTATTGTTTAACGGTTACTTGGTAGCTCTGGATTCCTTCCTGTATTATAACCAGCTTGGTAGGGACGCGCAGAGATTTGAAAAGCGGACCAGATATCCCTCATAATCTCTATCAATTTGATGAACCCCGACGTGCCTGATTCGAACTAAGCTGAGGAAGAATCCAGACGACCGGAATGGGTCGGGAACAAACGCTTTCAAACATCTCAGACAATCAGCTGGGCCCTGACAAATAAGGTATTGCAGACGCCTGGTATGAAAATCAAACTGTCTGTAATTGGATACACTAAAACGTTAGGATTGTCTGTAGGCGTTTCACAGTGTTTTTAAAGTTTAAATGGAATATACAATGCATATTTTACTATGTTAGGAAAGTTATATACAAAACGTAAACGTTGATCGCCAGGTAGACGGAAAGTCCTGCGTAACGTAAATAGAGCAGTTTGGCGTGGATCTACAGGTAGTTTATTCCTGAGTGGCGTGGAGACGGTGCAGTTTGTGGGTTGCAAGGTTTCATTCCTGCACGACAAAACCTGGAAACTCGATATTTTAGATCGGGTCGCCGTTTAAAACTGGGGTTAAATAACGGATCAAGGTTGAAAAGCTAAAAACCAGAGGTCTGTTATATGTTAAATCGAGGGAGAGAACGCGAACCTCACCAAAAGTGTGACGGGACCGGCTCTTGTTTCCCTTTGTCTGTAAACTTAATTTGAAAAGCTAACGTGTGATGAAGGTTAAATAAACATCACATTATAAAAGCTGGACAAACTGTACGGGGAATAAATCTGTGTGATTTTTACCTAAAATACCTGTGTGAGCAATTGTCTGCAGAGCTCAAAAATGCACTCAGAAGAGTGATGCTCATTTGTGGTGTGCTGCTGCCATCTAGTGGCTGAAAGGGGGTAACACCCCTTTGACATTTTTATATGGTTTAGCTTCAAGCTTGGAGTTTAATCATTACATTGCTGGCCGGTATTGAAGACGGGAAGCACGTTAATAGTAACAACGACAATAGCCCAGTATATTAATACAAGTGAACACATATTAATTAAGTCAGATAAATAAAAGCGAAGTGAATATGGAACGTCAGAATGGTAAAGACGATTCTGAAATTCCAGGGAGTTACCGGGAGCAATGGGAACAGATTAAGAGATTGATTTTAGGTGGAATCAAACAGGGGGCTAGAGAAAAGGCTTGTACTGATCTCCGATTCCTACACGATAAAATAATAAGGACATGAGGTGTTACATTTATATTGAAGCCAGACTACAAGTCGTATGGTTTAGTTTTTATTGAACTCAGTCTCCAAGCAGTGTGGTTTATATCTGCACATGTGTTGAGTGATCCCCTTCCCTTCCCCCACTCACATGAGGCCAGTGCTATACTGCTAAGCTGGTTGGCCAGAAAGTTGGCATACAAGATGGTGAAATAGTTTGAGTAAAGATGTACACGAACGAGGAGAGTAGATTAAGTTGTTTTGTTTTTCATGCTTTTCACCAAGGCTCATTTGAATTGTTATTATTTTAATGTAGTGTTGTTTTGAGTTATATTTCTGAAACTATAATGTTCCCACACGCATGTGGTTTCTTTGTCACAGTTCATTTTAAAGTCAGCCACCTTATGGCTAGATCTCATCTCTGAGAGTCCACTGTGTTAATGTTGAGAGCTCCTTTTGTTCTTCAGGCCACATGGGGTCAAGAGTCATTCTGTTAGACCACAATCTTGTGTAAGACAAATCATTGTTCTTTTGTCACATTTTGAATTACATAAGATTTCATTTTGCTAAATCAATTTATCTATAAATGTTGTAGATGGAGTTTGGTGTTTGCTAACATTTTTAGGAACGAAATAGGCCTACACTTGGGTCAAATTACATTATTGTGATCTGATTAGTGTGCTCTGCAACTTTACAATTGTTGCTAGATAACAATGGGTTTTTTGAATGCGGAGGGGTTCTTTCATAGTGTGTGGAATATGCGATGCTGGAAACATGTGGGTGTTGAGAAACTTAGTTTGGGTAAATATGTCACAATGGATGAAACGATTATTAGAGGGAGTTTATGTAATATCATTAGTAGACATTAATTGTGTTGTTTAGATGGCATTTAACTACTAAGACAGATAGTATGATTGGAAAGGGTTGGATTTATTTAACCTCAGTGTGCTAGAATTTCTATAGGTAATGCGTCCCGAGACCTGGACTCTCTCTCTCTGCATGTCAGACGGCTAAGACCCCGATCCGCTTGAGCAATCAAAGGCCTAACCCAACAGGAGACTCCTCCTTCTCAATAGACCAGACAGAGATCCAGAGCTGAACCAACAACAACAACAATAAGAACTGCATCCAGAACTATCTCCACCTGTGGCATCCAGAACCAAACAGCTTGCTGACAGGCAGAGATCTATCAGTCCCTCAAACAGAGCAAAGTGTGGGACATGAGAGCAGAATCCGCCCTCCATAAAGCAGCAGAGGGACTGTGAAGGAGGAGATGAAGTGAAAAGCAGTGCAACAACAGTGGCATGATGGGGGCTGCAGATGTAGCTGGGCAGATGGCTGCCTCAAAGAGGGACAGCTGATGGACAAAGGGGGAGGAGTCAGAATCAGGGGAGTTGGCCGAGAATGTGAGGTGGCCAGGGATCACGGCTTGAGATAAACCAGAGGAGAGGAGAAGGGAATCAACGGGAATGAGTGAGTTTACACATAAACACACTTATAAGCGCGCATTTAAAGAACTTGAATTGACTTGATAAATAAGTGAAGATAAAAAGTTGTATTAACCATGAATTAATCAATTGGTAAATTAAAAATAGCAGTAAAAAGGTAACTATTAAAGTAAAATGAGAATCATCCTAAAACACACTGAGGGAGAAAGGGGATACATGACAGAATATAACTATATTCTTCAATCTTTTCATCATGTTAACAAATTATTCTCTAAGAGATTTTTATTCACGTGTGAATAAAGTAGTGATCTCATTTGTTACAATATTGATCACCATTAAAGGGATAGTTTTAGGAACCACTCTAAGACAAATATTTATTTGAATGGATAATGTTAAAGGGAGAGCTAGTGCCAAGCCAGATATAGTATTCCAATCTAAAGTATTGATTTCACCATTGTGCCATAGTTATTACCATAGGAGGGCTTTAAGATGGAAATATGAAATGACTTCTGTTTTTAAATCCTTGATAAAGGAGGGAGTAATTGTTGCATGGTCGGACACCCGATGTTCCACACACTGCTAAAGAGTTTAACATTGTTTTTTAGGTGGACCAGAATTGAAGATGAGCTATGAAATGCATAGCAGAGCTACACAGATCCTAGTAATGGTTTGACACAAGATAATAGTGATGTACACAAGTTTCTGAAATAGATCTATTAGACATTTTAATACTAATTAGGTGTAAATGAATTGCAGTAGTAGTACTATAAGGAAGTGACATTTTTGGCTAACACTTTTCAGGGAATGTGGGGAACAGCTGTTCCGATGAAAAGTTAGAGATATCTGGGAAATTATAGTTGTGGTCGTGAATTGATTGATGATGGCGCTCCATATATGACAGATTTTTGTAGACAAAGGATACTGGCCTATGCTGAAATATCAAAGTCTCTGCAGAGCACGACACATGGCCAAAAACACTGAGACCAACTGACCTTTGACCCTGACCGACAGTGTAACTTGAGAAGGCACTGTCAATGACTGACTCTGGGGTGACTCTGTCCAGACCAAGACTTTACAACCTGACAGACGGTGTGAGTGTGAATGAATGCCGGCATGTGATCAGTGTAACTGCATGGTTCTAAAACAATAACTAACCAAGCATGTTTTTGGACTAACATATTATTACCCGTTTCTAGTCCACTTGATGATATTTTACTCCCACAGGAGGTGGCAGTTTGCAGAATGTGAAACTCAAACTAAAACATGAAGATTCTGTTTCTTTTAGGACTGAAGGATGGAGAGAAACACTTCATCTCACTGAAGTGTTTACTGTGGAAATGATGGATGTACATTTGGGAAAATGTTTGGTATTTTCTTATAATCCATGGTTACACATGAGGTTCATGTGTAAAAAGGGGGAGTGTAAACTTCACAATGTACATTTTTCATTTAGGGACTGAAAGGAACCTGCTGCCCCAACTCAATTGTTCAATCTGACCATTGATTGACAGTTTTAGAATGGACCTGCTCCATATCTGGGGATAAGATACTGTTTGATGAATGTTGACATGTCTCTAATATTGATTGAGTTATAACAGGTAACACAGATGCAGAATCAGTGGCCAAGGGGCTACTGTAAGTTGACCGGTGAGTAATGTTTCAACAGGTATTAAAGTAACTGAGGTTTGAAATGTAGAAAGAACATATTACAGTTAAAGCTAAAACATAGTAATGTAATGAGACTTAATTTAGACAAGATCATGTAACTAGCCTGGTAAAGAAGTAAAAGCCATAGACTTTATTGTTTAGGTCATTATGGGGATATACATTTCATCTAAATTCATAATAGAAAGACATTTGATGACAGTTTGTTGGAATTCTGTATTCATTTTTGAGCTTGATAATATCTCAGCACTGACCGGTAGAAGCAGTATCACCAGGAAATCATTCACTTTGTCAGTATCATGATTTTGGTTGTTTTTGAATCCATAACATTAGTGTGTTTCTTTACCAGAAACATTAACAGTTCATATTATATTTAGATTTTAAATAGGATCTCAGGGATTTCATTTAAAAATAAACACAGATGCTTGTCAGAAATTCAGAGCTATTGAAATATGTTATTTAGTTCACCTAGAGATGTGGGGGTTTTACTTTTAGTATTTTTATCCAAGTATTGAGATTCTGAAGCTGCACTGGCAGATAGGAGGGCCCCGGAGCCCTGAGCGTAGGCTTGAGGGATTTGTATCAGATTTCTCCACACAGGTTGGTGATGCCAAAGGGGGACCCAGGAGGCCGACACAGCGGAGTTCGTCTGGCTGAAGGTCATCAGGACAAAGTGGCTCAACCCCAGGCTCTCCGGCCCCGACTCATTCATGTTCATCCTGCCCACTGGGAGCACAGAACCAGTGTGTCTCATTTGTTCAGAGACCGTGGCGCTCATTAAAAGTGCCAATGAGTCCACCAGGATCAAAATTAAAACTAAATATAGTTCCAGGCTAACCAATGAGCACCTGCATGAGTGTATGAGAATGGCCCTGACACCATTTCAGCCCAGATCTAAACTCCTGTCAGGACAAGCTCCAGCTCAATTCTCGCACTGAACAAAAAAAGCGAGTGAGGGACTGTCTGCAATATAAGAGGAAAAGAAAGACAAACTTCAATACTGTTCAATTGTTATGATGTGTAAAGACTGATATGTTCTATAATCGGCTGAAACTATTAAGTCATGATGTGAAATGATTAAAAAAGAAAAAGGGAAACTCAAGCTGCTGCTGCTGCTGCTGCTACACTTTATTTTATTTATCTAAAATTAAGCACTTTTAAGATGCACACATTTTCAAAAGCTATTTTATTTATTTTATTTTTAAATGCAGCCAAAGAGGAACATTACACATATTTACTGTATATCTGTATAGTTCAGTGTTAATTGACAATAAATATTGTTGGTTTTGAATTGTACTTTCTTTGATTGGCAGTCAGTTGTTGATTACATGCAGACAGGGGCTCGTAAGGGGGTGAAAAGTTAGGACGATTCTAAGGGCCCGTGACTGACAGGGGCCCCAAAATGTTCAGAACATTAAGAAAAAAACTGTAAGTAACCTTTAATCAATCCTCAATAATTAACATTAATAGAACGTTATATTGATAAATTACTCACTAAACTTACGATCCATTTAACTTATTTTCTTCCAAAAGTTAATTACCCAAAGCCTCTGTACACCCCCTTCTATTTACATGTAATGGTTTGGTCCTGCCTCCAAACGCGGTGCGGCACTGCACTTGCAGAGAGTGAAAGCATGTGAGGAGGGATGCTAGTACTTAGCCTACATACGTGTGTTGTACCATGTCTCAACGACCAACAAAGTCGGGCTCTAAGAAAAGAAGAGAAAGACAAGAGAGAGGGACTAAAGGGCGACAGTATGTCACCCAGTTTTTCACAAGAAAAGGTGGGTGTGGTCCATGAGTGGTGGAAATTAGTCTGTTAGCTAATGTTTTTTTGTTTACTAAGCTGACATTAAGTACTGTTAATATCTTTACAGAGAATTCAGAGGTCTTTAATTTCACTGCTCTTTTAGCTGATATTTAAAGGTATGGTAGGTAATTCACTTCAGAAACACTTTTTGTTATATTCCATGGAATGCTCTTAACATCCCGATAGCAATGAATATATTAAATGCTTTGACAATAAATACATACAAAAATGTCATCTGTGGAAGCCGTGCCGCTGTAAAAAGCACGACCAATCATCTGAGCCGGCCCGGCTAAAATAACTGGATGGCCTACCTGCCTGTCAGCCTTCCATCTATGCACAAACTTATCTCGTGCCCTCATTGGTCATGTGCGCGTTCGTGTGTGTTGGAGGAGGGGCTCTGTAAGGAACTCTGAAGGAAGGGGCAGATTTTTTTCGGTTGTGTACTTTCAAATTCTAGTGCACTCGAGCCGGTTTCTCCATTCTTACCTCCCTACCTTTAATAAATGCAGGCACATTTTTAGCGCCTATTCATACTAAATCAGTTGTCCCTCCCCCTGATGCCAGGACCAACAGATCCATCTCTAAGCTCAGCAGCCCTGTCCCCCCATAATGCTGAACCTGAACCAGCTTTTCTCCCAACTGAAGGAGGTGAGCAGCATTGTGTTGAATGACATGCCACTTAACATATCTGAAGGGAGACTGGAATACTATATATATATATATATATATAACAAAAAGCTAACATCTAATTTAAATTATACATTTCAAACACAGTATTTTCCCACACAGCCAATGATCTATATAAAACAAAAAACTGCTTTTAGTCTATTTATGATGATGGACAGTTTGAAGCATTGAGTGATCAGTCTGTAAACAAAATGTTAATCACAGACATTTTGGTTATGATATTAATACTAATGTTATTATATTAAAGCAGGGGTGGGGAACCTCCGGCATCTCCATACATTTTATTATCGATATAGTTAGATTCCATCTTCATGATTATGGATCTGTGAGTGAATTGTTTTCTAACACGACCCTTTTATTTATATTAGGTCTTAACGTTTTTGCATAAATTAGGGCGTGGTCACATTGAGTGACGGCTCTGTCAAGTGACTGCTGCTGCTAGCTTCTTGTCTCTCTGCTACCTGCTCCGTGAAGCTAGCTACAGGAACTCTGCCTGGTCAGTTCATCCAGGAAACACAACTTGAAGCCGGCCGTGGTTGTTTGTTCTTCATGCTTATATATCGGACTATTGTGACTCGCTCTGCGGTTAAAACAGACGGTGCATGAATGCGGTTTTGCGGTAAGTGAAATTCGAGTGCTTTATTTATGTGTTAATGATTTTAATCAGCTACGTAATGAATGTTAAGGCTTGGGTTAGCGTGTAGCGAGTGGTAGCTACATCGGTGCTAACGATGCTAATCGTAGCCTCCAAGTTAAAATAATAGACTGTATATATAAAGGTTAAAACTAAATAGACAAGCGTTAAGTGGGATAATACTGTTGAACAAACGGCTTCTGTTTGAGGTTGATAAAATAAGGTCATCCTTGTAACGTAGAGAGATATTGTATTATGTAGGTAGGAACTGTATGCATCGCTAAGGTTAATTTAAATTGGCTATGCTCAAGTATGTAGACAAGCTAACGTTGAAGTAGTGTATGTGAAATCAACCTCACAATAAGATGTGTATATTACAATTATTAATGTCATATTTCAAGATGATTACTTAGATATTACAATATGGTTGGTTGAGCTGGAGTTCATTATTGAGCTTACACGTCACAGTCATCTGAAGAACGAACCCAAACCTTGTTGTTTTTATTAATTGCATTACCAAATGGGTATCAAATAAACAGTAAGCATTGGTAACACAACTTCCAAAGTTACAGTAAAATAAAAAGGACCCTGACTAGGACAATACACAATCCAACATGTTCAACAGAAGAGAATCAGTTATATTGTTTGTACACATGGTACTTTACATATATATATCTGTTTGTTTAAGGTGTCCAGGTGATGCAGACAGGCTGGACCAGAGAGTGAGAGACAGAACTGGACTCCTCACAGCAGTGAACTTCAGCTCAGGTACAAAGACTCTTTTTTTCATACTGTACAAATAATCAAGAAAGATATTGGTTTAAATGAATGAAGTATTTACTTGAATACACTGATATACATTCCATTAAACAATACTAAATACTAGATCACCTACACATCAGTGAAGTTGAGGGTTTTTTCCATGCAAAAAGTTACATTTAAATGTTAACAAGCACTATGATTTTGTCAGCTTTCTAATTTAATGTATTGAAGGCAAAGATATTTAACACATAGTGAAAACTGCTACTATTTATTAGGGATCAACCGATATGGCTTTTTCAAGGCCGATACCGATTATTAGTAATCAAGGAGACCGATAACCGATATTTGGAACCGATATACATTTGCAGTAAAATCAGAACATCTTGGTGTCAAAATGTAGAATAACACAAACTCCAACACAACTCAACACAACTTCTTTGAAATGCATTTAATCATATATTATGTTTAATTAACTTTTAAACATCTTACAACTGGTTTCCTTTCTGTGCCCTTTTCTTTAGTGCAGCCATCTGCAATGAGTTAGAGAGAGAGACAAGAAGTGGGGCTGCAGGCTGACATGCTTAACTAACAATAATGCTTAATTTATTAGATCTGTCGATCTAGCATAAAATCCCAATAAGCTGCTAGCAACTGCAAAACACTAGTGCTAGCTAATGTTTTGCAAACTATTAAAAGTGAGGCTATTACAGTAGACCTAACGTTAGTCTAGTAGCCTCACTTCTAATATTTTGCTAAACATTTGCTAGATACATGTTGGCTAGCTAATGAGCTTCACATATCAACCTGAAAAACTGTGAGGCTCCACTCGCAGCCCCTCGCAGCCCCTCCGCACCACAGTTACTCCGCTGCGAGACGCTGCACGCACCCCCAACTCTGACTGACTTCCCGCGTCCCTGTGTAACTGGGAAACTGATAGAATTGGATCATAAGATCGTGGTGTTTTTGCAACTTCAGCATAGGGGATAGGGATGTTTATTGAACTTCGGTTTAACACATGTTAATGCATCTCAGCGCTGCTGCTTGCTTCAGTCTGTGTCTGCGTTCTTTCGCACCTGCCTGTAATCTGAGAAGGTCCCGCCTCTCGGGCTGGCTCCCGCCCGGAAAATCTTCAGTAATAGCCTATCAGATAGCGCTGTGGGCGGGACATTGCTCGTGTACACAGAGTGGTGACTGCAGCCAGAGAAACGGCCGCATCAGAGCCAAAGTTTTATCGGCAATTTGATAAAAAAAAAGGCCGAGCCGATTATCGGTCGACCCCTACTATTTATCTATCAATATTGTCTGTAAAAAACGTGGTAAAAGTGATTCTTTCAGTGAGACAACAGAGCAAGCTTCTACAGTTGCACTACGTTTTGATAACAGTTAATTATTATTTTGATAATAACATATATTTCAATATTGATGAACTTCATACTGTTCATTCATAATCTGATCGTCTTTGTAGCTCACTGTTGAAATAAAAAAAAACATAATTAAATCTACAGCCCCTAAACACACAAACACACTGCTTTCATAAATAACACACTTGTTCTGCAATAATATGTTTTATGTTTCCTGTAATTTTTGTTAGGAAAGGACATGCCTGAAAGACACGACATTTTCTCCTTCTCTAAGGGTCAAGAAGAACATCCAAGAGGAACATTAAAAGCTGATGTTATGAGATTTTAAGACCTGTACACTAAGAAACTACTTTTATTGTAAAAACACAGTCAGCTGATCGAATGCACCTATTTCCACATCTTCACTCCATCCGCTGATTATTTCTATTTGCCTCGCTTTATGAGCTTCACATCACTTGTGCCTTGTACCGCAGAGTTTGCAACGTCACAAATAAATGGGGCCAATCTTCAGTCAGATGTGAATGTGTAATCTAACATTTTCAGTAAGAATAATGGACAAAAGGAGTGCAAATACAAATACAATTTATTGAAATGTGAACCAAAAGTTAATCAAATGTTTTAAATAAAAAGCACATATGGACAGAAGGTCCACCTTCTGTAATTTAATAGGTAACCTATTAAATGTATAAGTAAACACATTTAGTCAAATAAAGTGACAGACTAGGCCTGTGCAGCTGGTATCAGCTATGCCCAGCATGGGCTCCTCCATCAGGCCTGGTCCTCCTCGCTGAGGAAAGACCCTCAGTCCTCTCCAAACCAACAGACAGGACGTCCATCACACGGAGGTTTCTCCCTGAAGTCTCTGCAGCTCTCTGGACACCACGCTGTCTCAATCCGTCCACACTGAATATGAGAGGGGAAAAATGAAAATAATAAATGCTTTGGACAATAAGAAATATAAAGTTGACTGTTGAGTTGCTCAGTTTTTTTAGATTGTCAATACTATTACTGTATAACTAATATATCAGGTTAAGAGGCACATTCAAATAAAGATTGGTCTTTAAATACATGTTGTCTTTTGAATTGTTTGTCTAAAGTCAAGGATCTAGAACTGGTACTTAGTTTTAATGATACAGTCTGGTTATTATGCTGTTTGGAGGAGGCCTCACAGGTAAGAGCACTAACTAGCTACCATCACATGTACCTTAGCTTGACTTAAATGTATTAAACGTATAGTTAAGTGATATCAAAATATAAATAACTAATGTCATGCAAACATATTAATATTTGCTTGATTCCAGTGTTGAATTTAGCACAATTGCATACAAACATTAAGGGATTTTAAGATTCTGAAGTATTATGCTAAAAACTCAATAACTTAGATTATTATTTATAGTTTTGCTGAATAGTTTCATGTCCGCTTACCTTAGAAACGTAAAATGCCACGGCAGTGTGCAGATGGGGAGCATGTTAGCTTAGCTTGGTAGCTTCAGCTAGCTCTGGAACTTTCAGCTCTGTAGCAGGAGGTCCCGCCTCGGCTCCGCCTCTTTGCCCTTATTTGGAGCAGGCTGGAGTAAGGCAAGGCAAGGCAAGTTTATTTATATAGCACTTTTCAACACAAGGCAATTCAAAGTGCTTTACAAAAAATGAAAGACATTAAGAAAATGGCATTTAAAATCAGTCATTAAAAAGAAAAGCAAATAAAATAAACATTAAAAGAAAAAAAATACATGAATAAAAGTTACAGTGCAGTCTAAGATGTGAATAGTTCAATTAAAAGCAGCGACAAAAAGAAAAGTCTTCAGCCTGGATTTAAAAGTAGTCAGAGTTGCAGCGGACCTGCAGGTTTCTGGGAGTTTGTTCCAGATATTTGGAGCATAATAACTAAACGCTGCTTCTCCATGTTTAGTTCTGACTCTGGGGACAGAAAGTTGACCAGTCCCTGAAGACCTGAGAGATCTGGATGGTTCATAATTTAGCAGGAGGTCAGAAATGTATTTTGGGCCTAAACCATTCAGTGCTTTATAAACCAGCAGCAGTATTTTGAAATCTATTCTTTGACACACAGGAAGCCAGTGTAAAGACTTCAGAACAGGAGTGATGTGATCCACTTTCTTAGTGTTAGTGAGGACTCGAGCAGCGGCGTTCTGAATCAGCTGCAGCTTTCTAATAGATTTTTTAGTGAGACCTGTGAAGACACCATTGCAGTAGTCGAGTCTACTGAAGATAAAAGCATGGACAAGTTTTTCCAAATCCTGCTGTGACATTAGTCTTTTAACCCTAGATATATTCTTTAGGTGATAGTAGGCTGATTTAGTAACTGTTTTAATATGACTGTTGAAACTCAGGTCAGAGTCCATGACTACACCTAGATTTCTGGCTTTATCTGTTGTTTTGAACATTGCAGACTGAAGCTCAGCGCTAACTTTTATACGTTCTGCCTTGGCTCCAAAAACCATTACCTCAGTTTTATCTTTGTTTAATTGGAGAAAGTTCTGACACATCCAGTCATTGATTTGTTCAATGCACTTACTCAGTGTTTGAATTGGAGCATAGTCTCCTGGTGAAATTGTTACGTACATTTGTGTGTCATCCGCATAGCTATGGTAACTTATTTTGTTGTTCTTCATTATCTGAGCCAGTGGTAGCATGTAGACGTTAAAGAGAAGAGGCCCCAAGATGGAGCCTTGAGGTACCCCACATGTCATATTTGTCAACTCAGATGTGTATTTACCTATAGAAACAAAGTTGTTTCTGTCCTTTAAGTAGGATTCAAACCAATTTAGAACTGTTTCCGAAAGTCCCACCCAGTTTTCCAGTCGGTCTAGTAATATGTTGTGGTCAACAGTGTCAAACGCAGCACTGAGATCTAATAATACTAACACTGAAGTTCTGCCACTGTCTGTGTTTAAGTGGATGTCATTAAAGACCTTTACAAGAGCAGTCTCAGTGCTGTGGTTTGGACGAAAGCCTGACTGGAACACATCCAAACAGTTATTTAAATGCAAGAAATTACTCAACTGTTGAAAAACAACTTTTTCAATGATTTTACCTAGAAATGGGAGGTTTGATATGGGCCTGTAATTGTTCATTACTGAAGCATCTAGATTATTCTTTTTTAAGAGCGGTTTAATGACTGCAGTTTTCAGGGCCTGTGGAAAAATACCTGTGTGAAGAGATTTGTTTACTATATGAAGTAGATCTGAGGCCATGCAAGGCAAAACATCTTTGAAAAATCCTGTTGGAATAATATCAAGGCAGCAGGAGGAGGAGTTCAGAAGTTGTATAATGTCCTCTAGGTTTTTATCATTAATCTGATGGAATTGTGTCATGGTGTTTGAATTGATGTTAAGTGGACACAGAGACAACACATTTGCTCTTCCTGATGCAGAGGCACTGACTGCTTGTCTGATTTTCTGAATTTTGTCAGTGAAGAAGGAGGCAAAAACATTGCACGCCCTGGTCGATAGAAATTCAGAGGCTACTGACACTGGGGGGTTAGTTAGTCTGTCGACGGTAGCAAATAAGGCACGTGCGTTGTTTTTGGTAATGATGTCAGAGAAGAACGATTGTCGTGCGTTTTTCAATTCCAAATTATAAAGGCCAAGTCTCTCTTTATAGATTTCAAAGTGAACCTGGAGATTTGTTTTTCGCCACCTGCGTTCAGCTTTTCGACATTCTCTTTTTTCTGTTTTCACGGTCATGGCCTTTCTCCATGGAGATATTTTCTTAACAGACACTTCCTTTACCTTAGTTGGAGCAATGGCATCTATAACATTTTTAATTTTTTAATTAAAATGATCTACTAGCTCATTTACTGAGATGTTAGCAGGGGCAAGTGTGGAAGAAAAATTCTGAGTAAACATTTCCCTAGCGTTTTCAGTTAAATATCGCTTTGTGGTTATCTCTTTCTGAACATTTTTGTGAACAGAAATAGAGCTCTCAAAGAAAACACAGGTCGTCCTGGTCCCTTTCTTACACTGCAGACGCTTGGCTTTCAACTGTCTGTATTGACCATGCAAACTGATTAACTATTAAGCCTACATTCTTTTGTGTGACTGTACCTGCAGTTCCTCCCTGACTTCCATCACTTTCTCTCTTTCTCTCTGCCTGTCCTGTCTCTTCCTTACCAAAGCTGAGCTTCGACTGATGTGGTCATTTCATTATATCTGAGTCAGTGTAAAAAGAAAACAATACAATGTTATATCTTCAATGTTTTACTCAAATTGAAATGAAAGAAAAGCTTTACAACGTTTGTTAAAAGGTAATCCTTCAGACATTGGATGAATGTAATTAACTTTAACTCTCTAGCTAGTTTATTCACGCAATTTAAACCAAAGTATAGCCTATAGCTGCAATATAAGTTAGTGTGCATGTTGTCGGACGTCCACCAGAGGTGGGAGTAAGTCCTACATGTGCAAGTCATGAGCAAGTCTTAAGTCTTGACCTACAAGTATCAAGCAAGTCCCAAGTCACTGTGGTGAGAGTCAAGCAAGTCAAGTCAAGTCAAGTCATTGCTCAGGTCAAGCGAGTCAAGTCAAGTCATACGAAATTCTGATGAAAAAGCCCAGTTTCCGCATTTAAATCAGTTAAAAGACAGTGGTTTTGAAAATGGATTTAACCCACACTATGATCTTCATTACATACACAGTTAATCATTTGAAATCTAATTTAGACCGATGACAATCATATTAGATTCATATTAACCCTGGAACTGCAGACAATATAGCTAGGACTCAATCAAAAAGTCTGTTCAAAAAGGCAGAATTCCAGGTAGAAAAATCATATATGGCATTTGCCATTACACATATTTAATTTAAATTTCTGTTAACACTAGAACCGCCAACAGCATCAGCACCTACATTTCAAATCATTTAATTTGTTCCTCTTCATAATTTCCTTATAAACTAAGTAGGACGATTTAAAACTCACTTAATTGGTTTAATTTAGAAACGGCTTCAAGGCAAGGCAAGTTTATTTATATAGCACTTTTCAACACAAGGCACTTCAAAGTGCTTTACAAAAAAAAATGAAAGACAGTAAGAAAATGGCATTTAAAATCAGTCATTAAAAAGAAAAGCTAATAAAATAAACATTAAAAGGAAAAATACATGGATAAAAGTTACAGTGATAAAAGTTACAGTGCAGTCTAAGATATGAATAGTTCAATTAAAAGCAGCGACAAAAAGAAAAGTCTTCAGCCTGGATTTAAAAGTAGTCAGAGTTGCAGCGGACCTGCAGGTTTCTGGGAGTTTGTTCCAGATATTTGGAGCATAATAACTGAACGCTGCTTTACCATGTTTAGTTCTGACTCTGGGGACAGAAAGCTGACCAGTCCCTGAAGACCTGAGAGATCTGGATTGTTCATAATTTAGCAGGAGGTCAGAAATGTATTTTGGGCCTAAACCATTCAGTGCTTTATAAACCAGCAGCAGTATTTTGAAATCTATTCTTTGACACACAGGAAGCCAGTGTAAAGACTTCAGAACAGGAGTGATGTGATCCACTTTCTTAGTGTTAGTGAGTACTCGAGCAGCAGCGTTCTGAATCAGCTGCAGCTTTCTAATAGATTTTTTAGTGAGACCTGTGAAGACACCATTGCAGTAGTCGAGTCTACTGAAGATAAAAGCATGGACAAGTTTTTCCAAATCCTGCTGTGACATTAGTCTTTTAATCCTAGATATATTCTTTAGGTGATAGTAGGCTGATTTAGTAACTGTTTTAATGTGACTGTTGAAACTCAGGTCAGAGTCCATGACTACACCTAGATTTCTGGCTTTATCTGTTGTTTTGAACATTGCAGACTGAAGCTCAGCGCTAACTTTTATACGTTCTGCCTTGGCTCCAAAAACCATTACCTCAGTTTTATCTTTGTTTAATTGGAGAAAGTTCTGACACATCCAGTCATTGATTTGTTCAATGCACTTACTCAGTGTTTGAATTGGAGCATAGTCTCCTGGTGAAATTGTTACATAAATGTGTGTGTCATCCGCATAGCTATGGTAACTTATTTTGTTGTTCTTCATTATCTGAGCCAGTGGTAGCATGTAGACGTTAAAGAGAAGAGGCCCCAAGATGGAGCCTTGAGGTACCCCACATGTCATATTTGTCAACTCAGATGTGTTTACCTATAGAAACAAAGTTGTTTCTGTCCTTTAAGTAGGATTCAAACCAATCTAGAACTGTTTCCGAAAGTCCCACCCAGTTTTCCAGTCGGTCTAGTAATATGCTGTGGTCAACAGTGTCAAACGCAGCACTGAGATCTAATAATACTAACACTGAAGTTCTGCCACTGTCTGTGTTTAACCCTCCGGTATCATTCGATTGGACTACTCAAATTAGTCATTCGAGACAAAAATGTCCACTGCAAAATGCTTTGATAAAAACATTATATTAAAAGGTTTTTTTCACAACTTTCTTGGGTTCAATCTTTAAAGCAACTTCCGCCCTAATAGAAAATACCAAAAATGTAATCATTTTCAGTATTTTAACCCTTTAAATGCCATTTTGAATACATGAAACCGCTGTTTTTTTTCATGATGAAAACAGAGAAAATGAGTTATTTTCCAAAAAATACATATCTGGGGACTGGCTCTTTTTTTTTTATAACAGTCTTGGATATGTCAAAGATTAGCAACAAAATGGATTGTTTTGCATTATTAGTTTTTGCACAAAATCAGATTGAACAAAAAAGTTACAAATTAGTCATTCGGGACAAAAATGTCCACTTCCAAAAACTGCTCTAAAATGACAACAGATTCATATTTTTAAAAACTTGTTGGGGTTAAATCTTTCAATCATCTTCAGTCCTGATCAAAAATACCAAATGTTAAATTATGTTCAGGATTTTAACCCTTGAACTGCCAGTTTGAAAACATGAATTTGTGTTTTCTATGAAAAACATGCACAAAAAGGCAGTTATTTTCCATATGATAAATGTTGGGGGGGGTCGGCTTTTTTTTTTTTAACACAGTCTTGGATATGTCAAAGATTAGCAACAACATTGATTTTGGTTGATTATTAGTTTTTGCACAGAATCAGATTAAACAAAAAACTCACACATTAGCCACTCGCGGACAAAAATTTCCCATCCACTCCCATTATAACCACATATTTTGATCTCTCCGCCATACTGGTATAAAATCATGCATTTTGTAATGTCAGGGTTTTATATTGGAGGAAAATAGTTACATTTGTCCTTTTTACTGTAAAAACCAGAGGTGACATTTTACCATTGAATTACATGCTTGTCATTTCTTGGTTTCTTTGCCTGTTGTATAATGGGGCCCTGACAGCCATTGGAATACATGTATGCAACTAATATGATGTCGGTGTTTTGGTATGGATGTGGAAGAGTGGTATCAGCTGAGAAGTGTGTGTGTGTGTGTGTGTGTGTGTGTGTGTGTGTGTGTGTACAGTGTGTGTGTGTGTGTGTATGTCTGGATGTACAGTGTGTGTCTGGATGTACAGTGTGTGTGCACAGAGACAACAATATACAGTAGATTTGGTTTACAGCAAGTCGCAGTTTTCGCCTCATATCTTTCTTTCTCTCTCTCTCTTTCTCTCACTCACTCATTCCCAAACTCATACACACTCTTACATATTAAACCTCCTTATACCTTGTATGTGTGTGAGTGATTGTATGTGAGAATGAGACAGGAGTAAGTGTGCTCTCATGGCGTTTTGTTTTTCATTTGTGCTGTTTCATGTGTCTTTGAGGTAAACAGATGTATGATCTTGACCCAGCTTGACCTCGATGTTTTGAATTGTTTGGAACTTCAAAGTCCTTTGATAATGTCTCTTTAGCAAACAGACATACACAGCCATACATATACTCCTTGAAGTAAATAAAAACACCTGGCTGCAAAGCCAAAGCTTCAAATATGTGTAGTTTGGCTGGCTGGTCATTTCATTCCTGTGATACGCAACAAGCAGTAAAATGAAGAGGAGCTTCTCTGTGGGACAAGAGGTCTCTGCTCATGCAGCCCCTAACTTCAGCTGCAGGACTCATCCTCTGAAACAGAAACACCCTGAGAAGGAGAATCTGGTGTGGATCTGAACTGTGCTTGAAAGGAGTCAGCACAAGGATAAAACACTTTTTTGCCAAACAGTTTGCCAAACAGTTCATTTATCAGATGGGGGCAGAGAAGAAGGAACAATTCTGCCCCGAATCCCACGTTGATACAGAGGAATCGATGAGGTCCTTTGCTGAGGAGGTTGAGGAGCTGCTGAGGAACTGCTGAGGAACAACAAGATGGTGATGAGGTTGAGATGTATGAAGGACTACAAAACCTTTTGGATGAAAAAAGCCTGATGTTCACTAAAGTGCTTAGTGATCCCCTCCTCAATCACACCACAAAGGGGATGAGAGCACCAGAGATTGCCACAGGAGTAACAAGAATATTCGTTGCGCCGCCACGTGAAGCCATGCTTAGAGAAATGATCAGATGCTTGTGGTGGAGTCTGATCGTTCTTCGTCTGACCCTTCCCCTGAAAGTGGAGAGGACACAGAGGATCCCATCCCGTAGCTGCGCTACATTCCTCTGCACTACATTCCTCTGCACTATCCTATCCAAGGTTTGCTCAAACATCTGTGGCATCAACATCCCTCCAGTTTGCCACCGAACGTCCCCCATGCACGTGTGTTATGTCGACAATACTGCTGATGATCTCAGGGGTAAAGAATAAATCTAAGAAGAATTTCACGTCATGAATTCTTATTTATGCCACTCGTATGGCATAACGCGTGGGCCCTGAAACCAAACCTCTGGCAGCAGGAATGTAGTGCGACGTTTCCTCGTGAGAGGGAAACCAGATTTGAAAATGTTTTGATGTCCACCCACTGCCACGATGGACACGATCCTCCGGATAGGATAGTGCAGAGGAATGTAGCGCAGCTACGGGATGGGATCCTCTGTGTCCTCTCCACTTTCAGGGGAAGGGTCGGACGAAGAAGGATCAGACTCCACTAAAAACTCCACATCAGATTCTCCTTCTCATGTTTGGCAAAAAAGTGTTTTATCTTTGTGTTGACTCCTTTCAAGCACAGTTCAGATCCACACCAGATTCTCCTTCTCAGGGTGTTTCTGTTTCAGAGGATGAGTCCTGCAGCTGAAGTTAGGGGCTGCATGAGCAGAGACCTCTTGTCCCACAGAGAAGCTCCTCTTCATCTTACTGCTTGTTGCGTATCACAGGAATGAAATAACCAGCCAGCCAAACTACACATATTTGAAGCTTTGCAGCCAGGTGTTTTTATTTACTTCAAGGAGTATATGTATGGCTGTGTATGTCTGTTTGCTAAAGAGACATTATCAAAGGACTTTGAAGTTCAAACAATTCAAAACATCGAGGTCAAGCTGGGTCAAGATCATACATCTGTTTACCTCAAAGACACATGAAACAGCACAAATGAAAAACAAAACGCCATGAGAGCACACTTACTCCTGTCTCATTCTCACACACAATCACTCACACAAGGTATAAGAAGGTTTAATATGTAAGAGTGTGTATGAGTTTGGGAATGAGAGAAAAAGAGAGAGAGAAAGAAAGAAGGATATGAGGTGAAAACTGCGACTTGCTGTAAACCAAATCTACTGTATATTGTTGTCTCTGTACACACACACTGTACATCACACACACACACACACACACACACACACACACACACACACACACACACACACACACACACACACACACACACACACACACACACACACACACACACACACACACACACACACACACACACACACACACACACACACACACACACACACACACACACATTTCTCAGCTGATACCACTCTTCCACATCCATACCAACACACCAACATCATATTAGTTGCATACATGTATTCCAATGGCTGTCAGGGCCCCATTATACAACAGGCAAAGAAACCAAGAAATGACAAGCATGTAATTCAATGGTAAAATGTCACATCTGGTTTTTACAGTAAAAAGGACAAATGTAACTATTTTCCTCCAATATAAAACCCTGACATTACAAAATGCATGATTTTATACCGGTATGGCGGAGAGATCAAAATATGTGGTTATAATGGGAGTGGATGGGACATTTTTGTCCGCGAGTGGCTAATGTGTGAGTTTTTTGTTTAATCTGATTCTGTGCAAAAACTAATAATCAACCAAAATCAATGTTGTTGCTAATCTTTGACATATCCAAGACTGTGTTAAAAAATAAAAAGCCAACCCCCCCAACATTTATCATATGGAAAATAACTGCCTTTTTGTGCATGTTTTTCATAGAAAACGCAAATTCATGTTTTCAAGCTGGCAGTTCAAGGGTTAAAATCCTGAACATAATTTAACATTTGGTATTTTTGATCAGGACTGAAGTTGATTGAAAGATTTAACCCCAAAAAGTTTTTTAAAATATTAATCTGTTGTCATTTTAGAGCAGTTTTTAGAAGTGGACATTTTTGTCCCGAATGACTAATTTGTAACTTTTTTGTTCAATCTGATTTTGTGCAAAAACTAATAATGCAAAAAAATCAATTTTGTTGATAATCTTTGACATATCCAAGACTGTTATAAAAAAAAAAGAGCCAGTCCCCAGATATGTATTTTTTGGAAAATAACAGATTATCTCTGTTTTCATCATGAAAAAAAACAGCGGTTTCATGTATTCAAAATGGCATTTAAAGGGTTAAAATCCTGAAAATGATTACATTTTTGATATTTTCTATTAGGGTGGAAGTTGCTTTAAAGATTGTACCCAAAAATGTTGTGAAAAAAACCTTTTAATATAATATTTTTATCAAAGCATTTTGCAGTGGACATTTTTGTCTCGATTGACTAATTTGCGTAGTCGATTTGTTATACAGTGAATTAAAGACCAATTTCAAAAATTGAAATTGGAATTCCAAAATAGATTGAGAAAATAGCCTTGTTACAAAAAATCAGGCCATTTACACCAACGAAACCAAAGTTATTGCAAAATGAAAAGTGAAAAATGACCCATATGGACAAAAACGTCCACAGTGATACCGGAGGGTTAAGTGGATGTCATTAAAGACCTTTACAAGAGCAGTCTCAGTGCTGTGGTTTGGACGAAAGCCTGACTGGAACACATCGAAACAGTTATTTAAATGCAAGAAATTACTCAACTGTTGAAAAACATATTTTTCAATGATTTTACCTAGAAATGGGAGGTTTGATATGGGCCTGTAATTGTTCATTACTGAAGCATCTAGATTATTCTTTTTTAAGAGCGGTTTAATGACTGCAGTTTTCAGGGCCTGTGGAAAAATACCTGAGTGAAGATATTTGTTTACTATATGAAGTAGATCTGAGGCCATGCAAGGCAAAACATCTTTGAAAAATCCTGTTGGAATAATATCAAGGCAACAGGAGGAGGATTTCAGAAGTTGTATAATGTCCTCTAGGTTTTTATCATTAATCTGATGGAATTGTGTCATGGTGTTTGAATTGATGTTAAGTGGACACATAGACAACACATTTGCTGTACCTGGTGCAGAGGCACTGACTGCTTGTCTGATTTTCTGAATGTTGTCAGTGAAAAAGGAGGCAAAATCATTGCACGCCCTGGTGGATAGAAATTCAGAGGCTACTGACACTGGGGGGTTAGTTAGTCTGTCGACGGTAGCAAACAAGGCACGTGCGTTGTTTTTGTTTTTGGTAATGATGTCAGAGAAGAACGATTGTCGTGCGTTTTTCAATTCCAAATTATAAAGGCCAAGTCTCTCTTTATAGATTTCAAAGTGCACCTGGAGATTTGTTTTTCGCCACCTGCGTTCAGCTTTTCGACATTCTCTTTTTTCTGTTTTCACGGGTCATGGCCTTTCTCCATGGAGATATTTTCTTCCCGGTCACTTCCTTTACCTTAGTTGGAGCAATGGCATCTATAACATTTTTAATTTTTGAATTAAAATGATCTACTAGCTCATTTACTGAGATGTTAGCAGGGGCAAGTGTGGAAGAAAAATTCTGAGTAAACATTTCCCTAGTGTTTTCAGTTAAATATCGCTTTGTGGTTATCTCTTTTTGAACATTTTTGTGAACAGAAATAGAGCTCTCAAAGAAAACACAGGAATGGTCAGAGAGTGCAACATCAGTCACCACAACCTTAGAGATATTCAGACCCTTTGAGATAATTAAGTCCAGAGTGTGCCCTTTATTGTGCGTGGGCTCCGTCACTGAGTCACTGCTGAGTCAGTCCATAGCTATCAAGAACACAAAACAGTTATTTTGCCCCTCTGTCCTGGGGGTTGTCAACATGGATGTTAAAATCACCAACAATGACTAGACGGTCAAAGTCAATACACACTATAGACAGCAGTTCAGTAAAGTCATCAAAAAAGCTTGCACAGTATTTGGGTGGTCTATAGATATTTAGGAACAGAGCTCGAGAGGAGCATTTCAGCTGAAGGGCCACATATTCAAAAGAATCAAAGTTCCCATAAGATGTCTTCCTGCATTGAAGGGAATCATTGAACAGAATAGCAACTCCACCCCCTTTCTTATGCATTCTTTCCTGACTCATAAAACTAAAGTTGGGAGGGGTTGATTCGATAAGAACAGCTGCACTGTTATTTTGTTCAATCCAAGTTTCTGTTAAAAACATAAAATCGAGATTGTGCTCAGTGATAAAATCATTGATTAAAAATGTTTTTCCTGCCAAAGACCTGACATTTAATAAAGCTAGTTTAAGTTTGTTAAACACACTATCAGTCATGTTTTTTGTAACAAGCTGTGGCTGACATGGAATCACTGCTAAATTAGATAAACTCACACAAACGTTTGAGCGCTTCCTGTGTCTAAGATGATTCACGGCTCTTAATCTATTACCTATCAACACAGATATCGGCAAAGCTATGGGCAGGCAGGGTCCCGGCATGTCCTGGAAAGAGTTGAGAGTGCCATACGCCCTTGAGCCTGGACCCAGCACATATCAGTAAGAGTTTGTTGCATTTTGTACACACACATCCTTATCAGGCTTCAGAGACTGCAGATGCTTTCTTGATGAAGACGGGGGAGATGGTGCGCGTCTCTGCTTCAGTGATTTTGGTGGGCGTCGTTGAGGAGCGGGGGTAAAGGACATGCTGCCAGCCCTGCGTATCGCCTTAGTTTGGTTATTGAACTCCAGGAAGGACTCGGTGCCAACCTTCTGTATCTCCTTCATGTGTTCAACAATCTCCAGGAGGGTGTGCGAGGGTGAAAGGGTGAACGGAGTATCCTCAAAGGCGTTGACAGGGGGGGGGGGGGTGACGGGCAGTGGAGACTCCTCCATGTGTCTCATTTGTCTCCCATAATCAGAACATTCCTCAGGCGGTTGCAGTGATAATTCTTCAGGGTTTTCTGCGCGATGTGTTGTGTCTTTCTTCTGTTTTGATTCCTCTTGGCAGAGGGAACAGATTGATGATGCAGGCAGTTGAATATGTTAGAGATAAACAATTTCACTCCTGACTTGTTCAGGCAAACTCCATTTGCCTTACAAAGATGTCCCAGAAAAAGTTAAAATTGTCAATAAAATGGACAGAATGGTCAGTACAGGCAGTTGAAAGCCAGGTGTTCAGTGAAAACAATCTGCTGAATCTCTCCACTCCTCTTCTGACTGGCGGTAGAGGGCCACTGATGAACACCTCCGCATTTAGAGAGCTGACAGTTTCCAACAGACATTTAAAGTCTTCTTTCAGCACTTCTGACTGTTGTTTCACAACATCATTTGTTCCAATATGTAGTACCACATTCTTCACAGTCGGATGTTCAGCCCCAATATGCAGGATCTTCTCAGCCAAGTCAGAGACCACATCCTTGGGAAAACAGAGTACTTTGGTGTTGTTCTTACTACAGACCTTTTACATCTCTTACAGCAGAGTCACCCACAATCAGAGTTTCAGGCACAGTCGTTAGCTTTCCCTCTAGCCTTTTACTTCTGTAGTAGCTATTGGTCCTTACCCTGCTGTGTGAAGAGGACAGGTTATCCAGGTCATCAGAAAGTGATCTCCGGCTCTCGGTCAGCGGAGCGTATCTGTTCTGGATTGGCACACTTGGTGGTTTAGGAGGATTTTTTGTAGTTCTCCCTTTAGCAGCTGTCCACGGCTGTTTCCTAGTAGGAACAGGGGTTGAAGAGGCGCTCTTCCTGGGTGATAACAATGCAGGCCAGCCGGTCGCATCACAGATTTCAGAGCACTGGGCTCTGCCTGTTATTCGTCCTCCCAAATCCCATGGAAATGATTTACTCTTAGGCTTTGCACCCAGAGAGTTCCAGGGAGGACTACCACTTGTAGATTGATTACCCAGTACACAGCCCTCCTGTTCCTTGGAATCCTTGTAGCTGCTAACTAGCTGTGAGTTAGCATACCCTTTTCCATTATTTTGCAACACTGGTAAAGTGGTGTCATTCCCATGACATAGTCCATTCACTTCCACGTTAACTTCCAACCGTTGCATTTTCATTTCCAACACAGCCATCTTCTGTAGAAGTTTGTGGAAGTCATCTGTAGAGAACGGAGGCACTTTGCTGCTAACTAGCTTAAGCTAAATAGCATGCAGTAGCCTACCAGGCTTTAGCTGTTGCTATGCCACGCTACTGTAAGACTGAGGTCGTCGTAAAAATGTTGAAATATGGCTGAAACCCTCCGTCTATTTACGAAGATTAACTGTCCCAGTGATAAGTTAATGTCCAGGAGCCGCTGCTCGAAGTTTTCAGAGAATAAGAATAGGAAAATCAGTATAAAAAGTAAGCAGAGGCAAGAGCAAGCGGAAAAGCGTCTGCACTGTAAGAAAGATAAGCAAGACAAATCTGACATAAAGTGACGTGTTTGGCAGTTAAAAACACAATAAATAGAGGAAACATGAAAAGACAACACTAGAAATAAACATGATCACAACATTTTAGCCAATTAAACTGTGTTACATGATCTTATTATTTTCAAGCTCTCTATTTTTAAATAATTATATTCCTGTTGTTTTTAGATTCACTGATATAAAGCACGTTGAAGTCTAACACAACATGAGAGGTGCAATATAAATAAAGTTATTATTATTGTAGGAGCCAGTTTAAGTTTATTTATTATATTATAATGTTTAGCTTCATAATGCAATATTATTTTTGGACACTTGGTGGCAGTGCTTAGCTGTACAGGGGTGTATAAATGGGGTCATAGGTGACCGGACAGGGAAGGGCTCAGCTGGAGAGAGCACATCATTGCCATTACAATTATTATTATCTCACCTAATGCGAAGGTTGGAACTGCTTCTCTTTTGCGAGGTGTCTGATGCCAGATGGAAGTGATGAAGATGCTACTCGCAGCTGGTTTTCCAGGTTTAGGTCAGTCAGTCTTGAGCATAACCTGGTCTTGGCAAGGCTTAGCTTTGAAAATAACTGCTCACAGCGGTAGGTTGTCCCAAACAGTGATGCGAACTTCAGTGCATGTCTCCTTAGAATGGGAAAATCCTCAGCCCCCACACACAGTTTGTAGAACTCAAGCGGAGGGAGGTTGTTGTACCTAGCTTTGAGCTCATTGTTGCTTTGCAGCTCAATGATTTCCAGCTGTAGGTTTTCAGGCACATCAGCTGGTTCCACATTGAACGGTGTTGCAAAAATGTTCAGTTCCTTCTGGTAACGGTTCACGTCCTGGAACCTCTCTCTGAAGGCTTGATGTAGTTTTGCACACTCACCAGCATACTCAGAGGTCACAGCAGGCTTTTGTTCTTGCAGAGAGGGAAAGTGCACAGTGTTTCCCTTCTCCAGTTGCAATTGCCACAGCTTTAGTTTAGCTTCAAATGATTTCACATTTGAAAGCAGAGAGCTGAAAAGCTGGTTAGGACCATGAAGTTTGACGTTCAGCTCTGCGAGGTACTTGGTAATGTCTACCTTGAAGCCCAAATCACAGAGCCACTTGCTATCACTGAGTTCCACGACTGGTTTCCCCTTCATTTCAGTGAACTGTTTTACCTCTTCCCTCAACTCGTAAAACCGTGCAAGCATACTTGCGCGACTCAGCCAGCACACCTCACAATAATAAATCAGATCTCTGTACTCCGACTCAAGCTCTCTCAGTAGCTCCTTAAACTGGTGACTGCTTTAATGAAGTTTATGGTGGAAACAACGGTATGCATAATCAAATCAAATCAAGTTTTATTTATATAACACATTTATAAACGATTTTTGGTCGAGCCAAAGTGCTGTACATATAATAAAAATAGCCTACAGTAGAGACACTTTACAGCTAATACAACAGCACAGATTGTTCAGAATATCAGTATGAGAAAACGACACCCTCTATCCTTAGACCCTCACATCGTACAAGGAAAAACTTCCAGAGAAAACCCAGTTTAAAGGGAAAAAAATGGGAGAAACTTCAGGGAGTGCAACAGAGGAGGGATCCCTCTCCCAGGATGGACAGACGTGCAATATATGCCGTGTGTAAAACGAACGGATAATACATTTTACAGCATAGGTAGTCCAAATGTTAGGAAATGCATGTGTCTGTAATAAGAAGATGAATCTACGAAGATGTCAACTACAATCCTGTGGGAGCCTTCAGGGAAGCAGCATGACGAGACCCAGGCAGGACCGCAGAGACAGGTTTAGCCACGACCTGAAGTCCACGACTTAATCCAGAACTCAGGATAGAGGATCCAGGACACAGGACCACAGCAAGAGGATCAGCCTCGACTCCCGATCCCGGCGTAGATATAGACACAAAACAAGAAAACATTTGGCTGGGTTAATCGGAACAAGAGAATACACAGACACAGATAGACAGACGGAAGAACAAGCACTCCCTTAGAGGGCAAAGGGTAGCAAGTAAGAGAGTAAGAAACATAGGTGGAGATGCACACTCAGGGAACAAGGACACAGGAACAAGAACACTGGAGCCTTAGTTGGAAATTGATGAGAGATAGTGAGGTACGCTGTGTCTACGAATCGTAACACTCCCCGGCCTGTCTAAGCCACTCTACAAACCGTTTCCCTCTAATAAAACCTTGAGAGGTTAGAGAGGGAAAAGGTCCTGGATACAAGTTATTCTTGATAAGAGAAGCCTAGAAGGCCAGAGAGAAAATTTGAGTTTTAAGTGTTGATTTAAAAAAAAAAAACAGGGTCTGGGCCGACCTCACATGGAGGGGCAAAATGTTCCAGAGCCTGGGGCCTGCTGCTGCGAATACTCGGTACCAGGGACGTGCACAGGTACGGGCTAATGTTGCCCGGGCAATGGCCCTTTTGCCATTTTTGGCTGACCTACCCCTCTGGAGAGAGTGAGAGGTTTATGTTGTTTCTGTTGTGGCCGAATAAACATGATAAGCCCACAATTAGTATTGTAGCGTCTCGCTGCGATAAAACACACATTGTCAGCGCTGTCATCTGCCCCCAGTCACGTGACTTTGTTTACAATCTGACAGCTGAAAGCAAAGGACAGCCCTCCGGCCTCATATGGCTATGGTGATCATACCAAATGCCCGCCTGGCTTTGGTGGCAAATCCCCGGGTCAATCTGTCCCCGTTTTTAAATATGCTTAAATTGATTTTGAGTTTTCTCATGGCAGTTAGAGTAGGGGACAAACCAGGGGACTTCCTCTTGACACCGTTTTTATTTACACCAAAACAATCTAAATAGGCTATACTTGTTATTGTGCTTCTGTCTTTCTGTGTCTTTTCATCTGCTCCGTAAACTCCCTCAACGTCAACGGGGCTGCTCGATCTCTTTTCTTGATCGCCCTCTCACGGAGAACACTTCACTGTCCCGCTTCATTGTGGGATTTCTGCCATGTCTCTACTTTAGTTTGACCATCTCTGTTATTAAGTTATGGAATACTAAATAAATAAGTAATTAGATACCTTACCATTACTGCGCTCATAAAGAATGATAAGAATAAGAATAATGCGTTTTGAACTGGTTTAATTAATTAGAGAGTTTATTTAAAGGGAGGGAATGCTCATGACACGCATTTTTAAATAATTATCATCCGATAAAACAGACCAGTCTCTGCCAGTCTTTTTTTTTTTTTTTATCCGATGACGTTATCAGTGATTTTAAACTGATTAATTACCGAAATAACATCAACCCTGTGGGCGGCGCCATTTTGACGAGTCACATGACTTATTTTACCGGAAGTGACGTGAACTATGCGTTTGGTGTCGAGGACAAATTGACGTATGTGCTTTGTTCATGTTGTTTACTCTAGTTACTCTCTCAATTCTATAGAAATATGCCTCATTGTATCACGAAACATTGCCACAATTCGGATAGGAACAATCCACGGAATGCTCGGTTCCATCTATTGCCAACGGGTAAGCGTAGGAAGTACGTTCGGAGGCAGTGGCTAGCGAAATGTGCTCGGCCCGAACCGAAAGATCCACAGGCGCATGTATGCATCGAACATTTCAAGTTTCTGGACGACTACTCTGAGAGTATGATGAAACATAAAATGGGATTTATTAATCAACCATTACTTAATGGGGATGCAGTGCACTGCCAATGCCAGCCAGCGTAAGCACCTTACGCAGCAGACTTTACTTATTGTTTACTACGGTATGGAAGCAGGAATTGCAGGACCCAGAGCGCACGGAGCACAGAGCGGACAGCAGATAACGGAATTGCAGTTTTATTGCTTATAGATTATCAGAACATTTCAAAGGGGACACAGTCACATTGGATATTAACCTATGGATTAACTACATCATCGTTTTTATCGTTGTAATGCCATTGAAGACCAGTTTAGACTAGACAAAGACCAAGGTAAGCCATGTTATCCTAGCGCATGTTAGTACCTAGCGCCACTTGTTTTGATGTACGTTTTTGTTGATAACGTCGCGAGTTTGTATCTTTCAGTGTTGAGGTGAGCACCGTTAGATTCTGTGTCTTTACGATCATAAACAATGTGTTGGATGTGCAGCTAGGATAAGTAATAAGGGAGCTAGGAGTGATTTTCGGTGCAGTAATAGGCTAGCATTTTTCGCTCGGGGCTAATTCAGAGGCTCACTGTTAGCATTGTGTCATTTTTTGAAGAAAAAAATGAAAAAGATCAGTTAAATTCGTTTTTTTCCCGTTATATGGATATAACATATTCATAGTTTATTAAATATTAAGGTTCCTTAGACGTTGTTTCCTGCAAATGACGCAATTTCAGCCCCGGAACCGGGTCCGTGGGGCCTAAGAGGATAACAGAGTATGTTTTTTATTTTTTTTACAGTTGTATTTGGATGGAATGAATACCTATAGTGATAATTCAAAGTAAGTCCGCCTGGACTTTATTTTTCTAAACTTCTTCCTCGGCTGACGAGTCCGAACTCAAATACTCTGCCATGTTTTCGTGGTGTGTTTACAAAGTGAACGCATAGATGATGTCACGACCTAGTTTTTCGGATCATGTGACTACTGAAAATGGCCAAAATGGCAGCTGCCTGACGGAATATACAGGTTTTTGATAAAAAAGAGCAATAAAATCATTATTTACCGGGGAATATCGCTGATTTCTTCAGGGTATGGATTAAACATAATGTTTCACTAAATACTGAAGTTTTGATTAACTATCCAATGACAGGAGCCTTCCTTTAAGAAAATTACTTAGAAGCCCTATTTTATCAGTATGTCTGCACAGAAGTTACAATGGTCAAACTAGCCTACATTAAAACAGAATTGTCCCCATTTTTTCTTTAATAGTTAGTAACATTAGATATTTTAATGAGATATGGACCGCAAAACAAAAGATTTCCCTGGATTTCATTTATAAAAAAATTCAAAAGGTCTTATGTTTTTTTCGGGGGGGGAAGCAGGGATCTTTTTCTAGTTTAGAGCAATAGCCCCTCCAAATGTCTGTGCACTTCCCTGCTCGGTACCCTCTGGTTTTGAGCCTGGTCTTAGGCACTATCAGCAGCAGCTGATCAGCCGACCTTAAGGCTCTGCCTGGGGTGTAGCGATGGAGGAGTTCGGCTACATAGGCCGGAGCCAGCCCATTTAGGGCTTTGAAAACAAATAAAAGGATTTTAAAATCTATTCTGAACCGAACTGGAAGCCAGTGCAATGAGGCCAGAATTGGGGTGATGTGGTCACGCTTTTTATGGCCAGTCAGAAGACATGCAGCTGCGTTCTGCACTAGCTGCAGGCGTCTAATTGAGGCCTGGTCCATACCCACATACAGAGCATTGCAGTAATCCAGTCTCGAGGTAACAAAGGCGTTAATAACCCTTTCTAGGTCTTCTAGGCATAACATTGTTGAGCTTCAGGGAATGTACACACAGGTTCTCTTGATGTATGATACAGTGACATACAACCGACTCATTTCCTTTCTGACCAATGCAGTCAGTCCTTTCTGCACGTCCCCACCATGGCGGGGGCACCGTCTGTCGCAAGGCCACTTAACTTGTCAAACTGTAGGTCAAATTTGTTCATGGCCAAAACAACTTGTTCGAACAAATCCTCACCTCTGGTAGTGCCATGCATGGCTTGCAGAGACAGCATTTCCTCCCGAGTATCAAAAGCAGATGTAATCCCTCGCACAAAAATGGCTAATTGGGCGGTATTAGTTATGTCCGTTGTCTCGTCACAGGCCAAAGAGAAAAACTCGAAATCTCTTGCGGTGTCCTTCAGAGTTTTTTCAATGTCTGTTTTTCAAAGTTCTTCGGGACAAACTAATACTTTGGAAAACTTTTAATTTAACCTCCGCGGCGGCAACAAGGCACTCCTTTACAAATTCACCATCTGAATGAGGCTTCATTTTTTTGACGATTAGCTCACTTAAAACAAAAGTAACGTGTGTGACGTTGTCTTGGTTAGCCTGTGGTCTTGCGAAAACCGCTTGATGGGACACCAAACTCCGCCGAAGAGCGTTGAGCTTATCCAAACGAGCTTGTCCTTTCAGATCGTCCATTTGTGCATGTTTCATGCTGTAATGCCGCTCGATATTAACCTTTTTCATTACAGCAAGCGCGTCCCCGCAAATGAGGCACACTGGCTTGCCTTTTACTTCGACGAAGAAATAATCATTCGTCCATTTCCCCTGGAAAATCCGATATTCCGCATCCACCTTTTCTTTTTAATACTCGCCATATTAAGTCCGCTGCTATTAATGATAGTGACACTGAAGTCTTGAAGACGTGACATGACACGTTACGCTCGTGTTGTGTTCAAGGAATCTGACCTTCACCAGGAAAAAACATGGATGTATAGGGAAAAACAGGCAGTTGCTGGTTTGATTATATTGCGGTATAGATTTCTTAAAAAAATTGTTTTGCAGTTCATTTTTTATTTTTGCGTTTGTTTCTAAATGACCTCGAGGGCCTTATCAAATGGTCTCGCGGGCCGGATACGGCCCGGAGGTTCCCCTCCCCTGATGTAGATGGTGAATTGGAGGGGTCCAAGCACAGAGCCTTGAGGTACACCTTGGTTGACTGGGGCCGGAGGGGAGCTGCAGTCACTGATCAGTGTTTCCTGTTAGAGAGGTAGGACTCGAACCAGGCAAGAGCTGTGTCACTGAGGCCAAGGTAGTCAGACAGGCGGCTGAAGAGGATGGTATGGGATATGGCAGGGTGGGAAGGTGAGCCTCCCCTCAGAGAACATAATCACACCTAATCACACCCTGATCCTGCAGATATTTAAATGTTAGCAGGTTCACAGCACTGTCAGTAATTTCATTTATTCTGAGGTTTAATGCTAACCATTGTCACAACTTATTGAAGCCAATAATATCCCAACTTAATTTATTAAGAAAAGTAATAGCTAGCTAACGTTCTCTGGCTAAAAAGGTAAAATATCCATTTATTTACACCACTTTTACAGAGACAAGGCAAGGCAATTTTATTTATATAGCACTTTTCAGCACGTGGCGATTTAAAGTGCTTTACAAAATAAAAACAAAAGACATTTAAGAACAAAACAGTCATAAAAAGCAAAGATAATGAAATAAAATAAATAAACACAGCAGGTACAGAATACATGACTAAAAGGCATACTGTAGTGTGAGTATGAGCAGCTCAATTAAAAGCAGCGGCAAATACACTGAACAAAAATATAAATGCAACACTTTTGTTTTTGCTCCCATTTTTCATGAGATGAACTCAAATATCTAAAACATTTTCTATATACACAAAATAACAATTTCTCTCAAATATTGTTCACAAATCTGAAAAAATCTGTGATAGTGAGCACTTCTCCTTTGCCGAGATAATCCATCCCACCTCACAGGTGTGGCATATCAAGATGCTGATTAGACAGCATGATTATTGCACAGGTGTGCCTTAGGCTGGCCACAATAAAAGGCCACTCTGAAACGTGCAGTTTTGCTTTATTGGGGGGGTCTGGGGGGGTCCGAAAACCAGTCAGTATCTGGTGTGACCACCATTTGCCTCACACAGTGCAACACATCTCCTTCGCATAGAGTTGATCAGGTTGTTGATTGTGGCCTGTGGAATGTTGGTCCACTCCTCTTCAATGGCTATGCGAAGTTGCTGGATATTGGCAGGAACTGGAACACGCTGTCGTATACGCCGATCCAGAGCATCCCAAACATGCTCAATGGGTGACATGTCCGGTGAGTATGCTGGCCATGCAAGAACTGGGATGTTTTCAGCCTCCAGGAATTGTCCTTCTGCTTATCACTTACTACTTTTTGTTTTATTCATAACCTAAAAATACAATTGTGGTGAATAACTTGCGTTTTCCTACTTTAAACAAACATCAAATGAGAGTCACTATTGTATGATAAATACTACTCCCAAATAACATTTATAATATATATATATTTCTTACAGTGAGTTCGTTATTTCATGTCTAACAAATTCTCCTCTGTCTATGTCTAATCTAGGTGGAATCCACTATTATATTTAATTTGTATAGACATTAATCTTTCTAGGTATGTCATATACTCAGTGAACCACTTTTTACTTTCCCTTAATGTTACTGTATGTAATATAATTTTTTTTCTTGAAATATAATTAAGTGCAATCCGTAGTTTATGACAAATACCATGAAATTCACAATGTAATGCAATGGTACCAATCAGTTCTCAAAACCTCTCATAAAACCACAAAGTGACATAACTGTATCCTACAAAAACTATGCTAAAAACAACAAATTATAGTTTGTTATTTATTTCAATATATCTACTACATCAAATCACACATTGATCTATTAATTTTCAATGTATTCACTCCAACTTCAGATCACTCGATCTTTCACTCCTTCCATGAGACTTCGTATCTATTATCTGACTAGGTTGATATGTGTTCACTTATATTTATTAATACACTGGACAAATCTTGTCGTTACTCTTAATGTCCTTATCCTATTTATTTGAATGTTCTTAATTCAGACGTGCACACAGCATATGGTTATACACCCTGTTCGCCTCCAGAGGGCAGCAGCTGACCACGAATGAACTTCCTCTGTCTGATGAAGCTCCCAGCTTCTGCAAACCTTCTCCTGTTTCTGCTCTCTCTTCTCAATTATTACACAGATTCGACGTAAAAAATCACACAGTTTATTACAGAATTTCCCCAGCGAGTCAGCCGTGCAGGACTACTACCCCACGGAGACCTCGCTGGTTCACTTTACTCTTTAGTGAGTTAAGGTACTGGAATGCACTACCAGACTCTTTTTATCTTACACCTGGGTTAACTCCTTTACTTTCCCAAGGAATATTTCACACAAACTATTCTTTTCCAAACAATCAAACATTGTACACAGATATATTGGTATCAAACATTGTACACAGATATATTGGTGCTTGAGATTATATTGGCCCCAGAAAGAACCTTGAAAAGAATGTGTGTGTGCTGGTGGGAGGATGTGTATGTGTGTGTGCTGGTATCTGGGTCAGATGAGCAAAGAATATGTGTGTGTGCTGCGAGAAGGAGGTGTATGTGTGTGAAGCAGGGTATCTGGGTCATTGAGTGTAAGTGAGAAGGTTTATATATATAGGATTACTTTAAAACAGTCCCAAATAATACATGTTCACTTCAATACAGTTCAAGATAATACCTGTTTACTTTAATTCAGTTTAGAACAATATCTGTTTACTTTAGTAGGGAGAAGCCTGGACCCCGTTGGGCCCCCTGCCTCGTGCTGTCGTTCCTCCAGCTGTTGCTGGACAGGAATTGGCTTATAGCACGGTAAAAACATATGCTGCTGCCATTTCATCTTGCCACGTAGGTTTGGGGTCAGCACGGTGTTTAGTCACCCGCTGACAAAACGTTTTCTACGGGGAGCACAGAGACTCAGACATGTGTCACACGCTTTGGCGCCTCAATGGGTTTTTGGCTTTAGTGTTACGCGCACTGAGTAAAGCTCCATTTGAAACTTTAGATCAGGTTCCCCCTAAAGTTCTTGTCAGCCAAAGTAGCTCTGCTCTTGGCTCTGACATCAGCTAAAAGGGTGAGTGATTTGTCTGCTCTCTCTGTGGCTCCGTCATGTCTCCAGATCCAAGGAGAAGGCAGTTCAGCTGTTTTGCGCCCTAACCCGGCTTTTATGCCAAAGGTGATCACAAGCTCTTTTAGATCGAGAGTGATACCTTTGGATGGCTTCTTTCCTCCTCCTCACACATCAGAGGAGGAAGCCACATCTCATCTCGTCCGTCCCGTGCGCGCGCTGTCATGCTATATTGCACGCACGGCTGCTTTACGCAGTTCCCAGCGTCTGTTTGTGCATTACAGAGAGCGCTCAATAGGGCAGCCTCTGTCGGCACAGCGCCTGTCACACTGGCTGTGTGAGGCTGTGTCACAGGCGTATTACTCCTCTGGGTTGGATCCCCCGGAGAACATCAAAGCGCACGGCACCAGAGGAATTTCCTCCTCCACGGCGTTGCACGGAGGAATGACAGTGGAAGACATTTGCACTGCTGCATCTTGGTCTTCCCCCTGTTCTTTTATTCGTGTTTATTTTGAGGGATGTCTCCCATTCCTCTCTGACACTCTCAGTACTGAGTGTCCTGTCAGAGTGAGTAATGTCGGGGACTCAACTGCGTGCCCTCTCTCCTGCCTGTCGGCACTTAGAGAGCTGCCCTTTTCTCCCTCTTTGATCGTTTTAACAAGTGGGACTTTGGTCTCTACTTTTTATAAACGACAGGTAGCCTATTTAGCCTACCTTCTTTCCCGTATGGAGAATATTCATTTTTTCAATGCTATATTCCCTGGGAATGTGATGCTCCATTTACGCATGGCGAAATGGACATGGGTTATTAATTGAGTAGGTGTGTTTTTGTGCTTCTGGTAACGGACGGACCAGTGGGGCGTAGACTACATCCTGCTTCGCCCTTAACCCAATAGCGATAGCCTTAGAGGGCGAAGCCTTATACGAAATAGAACTGTGGTTACGTACTGTAACCCAGCTTCTATGAGTATAGGCGCAGCCCTCTAAGGTTCGGGCCCCACTGGCTCCGCGAATAGCTGAAGAAAAGCTGTTTGTGTGGGAGCAGATTGTAGGGACTACTTCCTATTTATACGGAAGTGAGTCTGTAGGTGGGGCCCACGTCATAGGTGGGCGTGGATTAAGTCTGTCAGTGCTGCACACGGGCAGAGGGATTACCCAATAGCGATAGCCTTAGAGGGCTGCGCCTATACTCATAGAAGCTGGGTTACAGTACGTAACTCGAGCTGTGGGTTGAGCAAAACACACACTTCAGGTTAGAAAATCACACGTAGCTATTCGAATTACCTCTCAAACTTCCTAAACTAGTTATAGATATGTTTATTTTTACTGTCGGGTCACTCATTACTGCATCAGCAAGCTGCATGAGACGGATACTGACAGGAGAGAGCGCTCCGTTTATTATTCCCGTGTTAGTATAAATTACTGAACGCTTTTGAATAATGTAGTTAATCTACTATAATTAGTGTGTTTAATATCTAATCATATCAATTTGTTTTAAAGCTCAATAAATAACAAAAAAGACCTTTTGACCGGAACTTTTCTCATTTGTCCGGAAGATTTAAACTTTAACAGACATGTTGACCGGAAAAAAAATATTCTAATGGGAACTCTGGTTAACACAGCAATTTGGAGAGGTTAAAATAGGAACAACCTATAAATAATATTTTAGTAGACCGGTCTAAACTAAAATAGGCTATATAGGCTACCAGAGGTGGGACCAAGTCATTGTTTTGCAAGTCACAAGTAAGTCTCAAGTCTTTGGACTCAAGTCACAAGTAAGTCTCAAGTCTTTGGACTTAAATCACAAGTAAGTCTCAAGTCTTTGCACTAAAGTCTTGAGTCAAGTCCCAAGTCACGATGGGCAAGTCCAGTCAAGTCAAAGCCCTAAACTTTGAAATGTTTCTCAAACAAGTTGCTCCTGAACTCAAACATTAAAGAGTACCATAATAATAATAACAAAATCAGTAAATGCATTATTGTTCCTCATCGAATTGCAGATCAAACTGCTCTTTATTAGTCATATTAATAGTTTACTAATCAATTTTCTCTCTGCTGGTAAAGCAATGTGTTTTTGTTTCTATTTTAAGAGGGAACCGTAAGGTTGGGCTACTGTGATGGTTTGATTCAGAAGGAGTTTAATTTATAAGATTCCTGATTTTAAGTTGACCAGAATGTTTATTTCCACTGTGTACAACATGTTATAAGGGACCCACAATCTATCTTTATGCAAGGGATAATGTGCAGCGAGGCCATTTTAGGGGCAAGGCCATTTGGCCTTTGGTGTTACACATTTTGCCAGGGCACAAAGGCCATTGAGGGAAACATTTGGATTTGGAGCTTGCAAATAAATAACTTCACTTTTTTATAAGAAAAACACACGAATGACATGGAAAACAAATCACTTTTTTAATATCAATAATGTCAAACATGATATCATCATATAGGCCTATGCCTCCTTAGTATTACCGTATATAAAATAAAATACTTTACTTTGAATAATTAGTGTTTGGTATGTTTTCCATATACTACTTCTCCCATTCACAAATCTAATACACAAAAAATCAAAAATTCTATTAATATGTAACAAATATATTCCATTTCAGAGCAGAAGAAACAGCCTTCAAGGGTCAAACTCTGCACATACATCATTCAGCAGTGCACAGTGAAGTGTGTGTGTGCGCGCGCGTGTGTGTGTGTGTGTGTGTACGAGAGTATCTTTAATCAACTCCTCACAGCTCTGGTCAGAAACTGGACAAAAGTTAAACATGTACAAACCACAGACTGTCATGGCGAATACAATCGCTGCTTTAATTCTGTCTTTAGGACGTTGTTGTGAGTGTGGACGGAGCAGCTACAGGTTAGTTTAGCCTGATTGATCCATTCAGAAAACACGCATTTTAAAAGGTTTCTCGCTTGCCGTCTTATCTGCAGACTTGTCAAAGCATTCATTCATGTTTTTTACTAACCGGTATCAGTATTTAGTTACTTCGGCATCATTTTGAAACGTGTATTACAATAAATCACGGTAAAATATGTTTATTTTGTAGCAGTTGGTTTCCACCACAGTATTTACATGGAAATAAGCCCCGCCCCCTCTCCAGCGCGTTCTGTTTGAATGACAGGGGTAAACACAGCTGACAGCCACGGTGAAACTCCAGAGGTTAGAGCGATGAGAATATTCGCATCACGTCCGTTGTGAACGCAGCATAATGCAGTTCAGAAAACACTGTTCTGTCGCTTTTAAAGCAACTTCGAGATTTTAACAGTATCAGGGGCACACAGGCCATGGTGGCCGTAGGACGTACAATTATTTGTGGGGCATAACAGCCAGACCGAGGGGCTACGACGGCCATGGCCGCCGTGAAAATCCTACCCTGGCGAGGCGTCTTTATGGGGAAAAGAACACCTGAATCTAGATCCCTCTGCAGGTGGTACTTTAAGTATATTTTGATGCAAATACTGTTGCACTTTTACTTGAGTAACATTTTGAATGCAGGACTTTTTATTGTAACCGAGTATTGCTATACTCTGGTACTTTTACTCAATTACAAGATCTGAACTTCTCCCACCTCTGGCAATACATCCTGAGTGGTTAACAAAAAAAAATCATTGAAATGCAGCCAGATGCTGCTTTTTGATTTGGTTTACGCTCATTTCTTGACTTTTTCCGACACGCTTGCATTTAAATCCGGCTCCCCGTCGCTCTGTGTAGCTTGCCTGTACCTCTACACTTGCTGGCCGTTTCTCAATCGCGAGTACACATGCTGCAGAGCCACTATTTCAAGTATACTACGTCATAGAGTGGCGCAGAATGCTGGGCATTTAACATGCATTTAAACAGTCCTTCGGCGCCACTCGATGACGTAGTATACTTGAAATAGTTGCTCTGCAGCATGTGTACTCGCGATTGAGAAACGGCCTCTGTCTTTGGAGCGTCTGCCCCATGGATGTATAATAAGAACTGGATACAGCGTGGGAGGCGGGGCCTCATTCATTCCTATGAGAGTTGCTCATTAGCGCATGATGATAAAATGGCCCAACTTTTGAGAGAGTGAAACGTCACAGATTACCCGGCATGCCTGAGAAGTACCCGTATGTGCGCTCATAGCGCATGCGCAACTTTAACCAAAATGCTCGTTCACATCAAGCACGTCAATTTGCGTACACGTAACAGCACCGCACGTTCATGACAGCATGGATGGATTTGATATTAACGAGGCGGCAGTTAGCAGCTAGCGGCTAGCTAGTAATTATGCTAATGTACACATCAATGTTATGTACTTATATTACGCTGTAACAGGATCTAGTGATATCCAAGCAACAGAGCTTCATTTAGCATGAAAGAATGATTGCACTGTATATATATATATATATATAGGCCTATATATACTTATAATAATAAGTAATATTAACTTTATTTAATACAACATTTACGGTTCAAGATTTAATCATACAGCCCATGTAGTATGATAATGAATTACAGCAAACATGTGCAATATATCCATTATTACACCCCCGTGGGATGACTGCGGTTAACTCAGCCGTCTCTCAAATTTGCTTGGTCAAATGAGCAGTTCTTCATTTTTGAGTGCGCGATTTATAGCGCCTTTACGGTAATCGCTGAGAAGCGGCACGAACGCAAGAGTAAAAGAATGCATGTTTTTTCTGCTTCATGCGATACAAATTATTTTTACCATAAATTCTTTAAAAAACTAACACTGTTTGACTCAGTCCTAGTTTGACTGCTACCAACAATAAAATGAAGTACTTTTACTGTCTTTTTTCTGGGTAATACTCTCAAATTCCCCTCCTGAGAACAAAATCATGCAACTTCTGCTATATTTGATGAGATAAAATGATTTTTAGCCATACATCCTTAATAAAAGTGATACTGTTGGACTCAGTACTTGTTAGACTACTACCATAAGTACAATCAAGTACTTTTACTGTGTACTTTTGAGTAATCCCCTGTCAAACTCCCCTCCCGAGTACAATAATTCATGTATTTGCTATATTTGATGAGAGATAAAAGAATATTTTGGCATAAGTTCTTAATGAAATTGGTACTGTTGTATTCAGTACTACTTGGACTACTACCAACAGTACAATCAAGTACTTTTACTGTGTACATTTTGAGTAATCCTTTGTCAAACTCCACCACTGAGTACAATAATGCATGTTTTCTGCCATCTTTGATGAGAGATAAAATGATTTTGTGCAATAAGTTCTTAATGAAATTGGTACTGTTGGATTCAGTACTACTTGGACTACTACCAAAAGTACAATCAAGTACTTTTACTGTGTACATTTTGAGTAATCCTTTGTCAAACTCCACCCCAGAGTACAATAATGCATGTTTTTGGCCATCTTTGATGAGAGATAAAATGATGTTGTGAAATAAGTTCTTAATGAAATTGGTATTGTTGGATTCAGTACTACTTGGACTAGTAGCACAAGTACAATCGAGTACTTTTACTGTGTACTCTTTGAGTAATCCTTTGTCAAACTCCACCCCTGAGTACAATAATGCATGTTTTCGGCCATCTTTGATGAGAAATAAAATTATTTTGTGCAATAAGTTCTTAATGAAATTGGTACTGTTGGATTCAGTACTACTTGGACTAGTAGCACAAGTACAATCGAGTACTTTTACTGTGTACTTTTTGAGTAATCCTTTGTCAAACTCCACCCCTGAGTACAATAATGCATGTTTTCTGCTATCTTTGATGAGAGATAAAATGATTGAACTCCCTTCCAGAGTACAATAATGTATTCTTTTTTTACCGCGTCAAATTCCTCGTACGTGTAAACCTACCTGGTAATAAACATGTTTCTGATTCTGATATACAGTGGGGCAAAAAAGTATTTAGTCAGCCACCAATTGTGCAAGTTCTCCCACTTAAAAAGATGACAGAGGCCTGTAATTGTCATCCTAGGTACACTTCAACTATGAGAGACAGAATGGGGGTAAAGAATCCAGGAAATCACATTGTAGGATTTTTAATGAATTAATTGGTAAATTCCTCGGTAAAATAAGTATTTGGTCACCTACAAACAAACAAGATTTCTGGCTCTCACAGACCTGTAACTTCTTCTTTAAGAGCCTCCTCTGTCCTCCACTTGTTAACTGTATTAATGGCACCTGTTTGAACTCGTTATCAGTATAAAAGACACCTGTCCACAACCTCAAACAGTCACACTCCAAACTCCACTATGGCCAAGACCAAAGAGCTGTCAAAGGTAGTGGCGGAGCTGGGGGGTGGCTGGGGGTGGCCGTGGCCACCCCCAGCTGAATCCTGGCCACCCTATTGGCCACCCCAAACACTCTCACCACGGGGGCCCAAACTATTTTAGAACATTAAGAAAAAAATGTTTAAGTAACCTTTCATCATTCATCAATAATTAACATTAATAGGACGTTATATCGATAATGTAAAGTACTCACTAAACTTACAATTCATTTAACTTATTTTCTTCCAAAAGTTAATTATCCAAAGCCTCTGTACACCCCGTTCTATTTACATGTAATGGTTTGGTCCTGCCTCCAAACGCGGTGCAGCACCGCCGGCACTTTCTAGCAGACACTAGTGTGAGCATGTGAGGAGCAGGGATGCTAGTACTTACGTGTGTAGTACCATGTCTCAACGACTCACAAAGTCAGGCTTTCAAAAGAGAAAAGAAAGGAGAGAAAAACAAGAGAGAGGGACTAAAGGGCGACAGTATGTCACCCAGTTTTTCAAAAGAAAAGGTGGGTGTGGTCCATGAGTGGTGGAATTATGTCTGTTAGCTAAGCTTAGTCCATTGTAAATAATAATTGTGATGTTTTTTTTTACTAAGCTGACATTAACCTCTTAAGCCCTGAGCCTGTTTTTCAGGTTTCAGGCTCGAAAATGCTATGCCCAAAACAAATGACTATAACTTAACTTCTAAAAGGGTTATATGAATAATCTCTTTTATCAAAGCAAGGTTACATCTGTGAGTTGAATGTAGAAGTGTCAGAATTTATATAGATGTTTCTGTGTCAGAGTAAATTCAGATGGAACATAGTAAAAAAAGGTAAATTCTTAACTTCGCCGAAAAAAAACCCATTACTTATAGTGAAAACCACCCTTGAATGATGGGATGGTAGACTAAAAGCTTTAGGAATCCAAAGTATAACATATAGTAAGTACCCTGTATCAAGATTGAGGCAAAACAAGTTAAATTTGACCTTTTTAGAGAGGTTTAGCAAAAGAAAGTCCAGGCGTACTGACCTTTGGGCACATTTTGGCACATTTGGATACCATCAGTGCCATTTGACCTTTTTCAGGTACCATACTGTATCACTATAGGTAATCATTCCATCCAAATACAAGTGTTTTTATTAAAAAAAATCATTATTTTTTTTATTTATGTAAATGGTGTGTGTGTGTGTGTCCGTGTGTTTGCCACAGTCCTTACATGTTTATCACCCGACTAACACTTATAGGAAGGTTAACTTGCATAATAAAAATTAGGAAACATAGGATAAATGAGTCTCCAACATGAGCAGATTTATTTCAAAAACAACACGCACAAGTATAATAACACCACAAGCATTTTTTCAACACTCGCAAAAAAGATAAAAAAAGAAAAAATGTACGCAACCTGAATGTTTTTAGTCAGAGGTGTGTCACGCCTTGAAACAGTTCTTTTTGGAATTGAGGCACAGGGGGACCAGGCACTTAGTGCAGTAGATAGGTGTCTTCACCGTTTTGTTGCCAGCATCAGAGCACCTCCTGCAGTACCTCCTGAGCGCGGTGGCATCTTCCCCATAATACGTGGGAACGCATACGAGTGATGATGGGGGGAGTGGGGGTGGTGTTGCAGGGACTTCAACCCTCATGTCTGCAGCAAGCTGCTCCCTGAAGGACTTCTGGGTGTGTGGCTTCGTCCTACCGGGATCATCCCTCATCTTGTGCAGCTCCTTGTAGAGAAGGAAGCTGTTCACCACTGCAATGTCCAGAAAGTTTGTACTGGTGCAGAGGTCCGGCGGCGTAGCTTGGATGTTGATGGTTCTGGGGCAACTGTATGCTGATCTGATGCACGTCGTAGCTCAGATGAGGCAGATGTTGATGGCTTTGATCCAGAAGCCATTTGATACTCGTCTTCATCACTGTGAAAACAAATGTGGAAAAAACAAATCAATTACCTCACTGGCTTATTCTTTCAAAAATGTAACTCAAATCAGAAATAATTCCTCGTGTGTGAATTCCTCGTGTGTGAAAAAACAGTATACACATATATATATATATATATATATATATATATATATATTTTGTGACTATAACACGGCAGTATATATATATATATATATATATATATATATACTGCCGTGTTATAGTCACAAAATACAATTAATCTATTGATAGGTGTTCACCAACAAGATCTTCCAATTGTTTCCGTTTCTCACAGCACAATGTCTGTAGAACTACAAAAGAGCATCCATTTGGCGTGTGTGAAATAACAGTATACACACTATATATATCAGACCTGGGCATTGTACGGCCCGCGGGCCAAATACGGCCCGCGGGATGATTCTGACCGGCCCGCGAAAGATTACATGATAATTAGAAAATAAAACATATTTTCTAATTATCTTATGGGTGGACTAAAACCGCATTGCTTTTATTTTGAAGCCCATTTATTCTCACAGTGCACGCAATCGTGCACGTCAACTGTGCACGTGAAATGCGTGTCTACCTTCCTTGTCACCCCTGAAAAATGCGAAAATGTCGGCTCATGCCAAAAAGAGGAAAGTGGATGCCGAAAGCAGAACTTTCAAACAAATATGGACTACTAATTTTTTCTTTACTGAAGTCAAGGGTAAACCTGTGTGTTTGGTTTGTGGGGAGCATGTCACCGTGTTTAAAGAGTACAATTTGAAACGGCATTACGAGACGAAACATGCCGCGAAATACAAAAACTTGACTGATTCCGAACGAGCGCGGACATCAACGGATTTACTAGCAAAGCTAGAAAAACAACAAGGCTGTTTTACAAAGCTGCATGCAGACAGAGATGCAGCGACCAGAACCAGCTTTGTGATAGCCCACAAAATCGGCCAGAACATCCGGGGGATAACGCGCGACTTCAAGCTTACGGAGGAGCTGGCAGCAATGCGGCCAATGAAAGGAACCACAACGGGGAGTGATCTGTTCACCGAGGTAAACGCATGCATGGACAAACTGGGACTCGAATGGGACAGACTGGCAGGTGTCACTACGGATGGATGTCCGAATTTGACAGGGAAAAATGTTGGGCTTTTGAAAAGAATGCAAGATAAAGTGAGTGAACTCAACGCAGAGCAGAAATTGGTGTTTATACATTGTATTATTCATCAGCAAGCGTTGCGCAAGTCAGTGCTAAAACTCAGCCATGTGGTTGATGTTGTTACTACAACAGTTAATTTCATCAGAGCGCGAGCATTAAATCACAGGCAGTTTGTTTCACTATTGGAGGAGCAAGAGAGCGAACATGGTGATGTCAGGTACCACACAGCTGTCAGATGGCTCAGCCTGGGCAAAGTGCTAAAAAGGTTTTGGGTTCTGAAATCAGAGATAAAAGAGTTTTGTGAGATGAAAGGCAAAACCATCCCAGAGCTGTCTGATAAGGACTGGATGGCAGATTTAACATTTGCTGTTGATGTGACTGCAATGATGAATGCACTGAACACACAACTGCAGGGCAAGGGCCTTTTTGCTCATGAAATGCATAGCCATGTGAAAGCCTTCATGACAAAGTTGCAATTAATTTCAAGGCAACTAGGCAGCAACAATCTCGAACACATGAAAACCCTGAAAGAAGTCAAACCATCAGCTGATCACCGGCACAGGTACTCATCCATGTTAGGAGCACTGCATGATGAATTTTCAAGGCGTTTTCAAGATTTCAAAAAGGTTGAGGATGAAATGCAGCTGGTTTCCTCTCCCTTTACCTGCAGTGTTGATAGTGCACCCACTGATGTTCAGCTTGAACTCATTGACCTGCAGTCTGATTCACTACTGAAAGAGCACTTTAAGTCAGCATCACTGCTAGAGTTCTACTCTGCTCTCAAGGAGGAGAACTTTCCAAACATGAGGAGACATGCTCAGAAGATGTTGGTTCTCTTTGGATCCACCTACACATGTGAACAGACATTCTCAGTCATGAAGTTTACCAAATCCAGGGACAGATCCTCTCTCACTGATGAACATCTGTCAGCTGTGCTTCGCATCTCCACCTCAGACATTCAACCTGACTTTGATGGACTTGTTAAAGCTCAACAGAGACTGGATTTCTCACACTGAATGAAAAAAAAAGAACTGAAGAACACTAAAATGTGGGAATATAACAAGTGAAATGGGACACTTGATCTTTTTTTTTTTTTCTTTTTTTTTTGCACACTTCTGAAAACATTAAATGTTTAATATAGGCATGTGAAGTCAAAAAGGCTACAAAACTGGGACACTTTTCTTTACACAGTTACACAGTTCAGTGACATGTCTTGTTTATATTGGCTACAAAGATGATGTGATGTCTTTAGAAAGCTAAGAAAATCCTTGTTTCAATAGTATATGAAACTCAAAATGCCCTTTGTTATTAATGTGACTGAAAATGAGTCAAATGTTTCACATTTTGTTTATCATTTTGGAAATTCTATTTGAATAAATGATATTTTTGAAAGCTAACCTCACCTTTTAATTGCCAAATAATAACATACACTCTTACCAGCGGTCAAAACAATGCCATTTACTGCTTTTTATATAGAAATAAAATGTATATTATGCATAATTGAGTTCGGCATTTTGGCCCGGCCCTCCAAAATATTTTCAGTTGCTCATTTGGCCCCCTGGGAAAAATAATTGCCCACCCCTGATATATATATATATATATAGACAGGGTTGATATATACACAATACAGCTTTATTTATATACTGCCGTGTTATAGTCACGAAATACAAATAATCTATTTATAGTGTTCACAAACACCATTGATTTAGTTTCTCACGGAAGATAACGCTACAACAACAAAGCGGCGTCCATTTTGTATTTTGCGAGTGTGGAATTACTATAGTATAGATTACACCCAATAACACAACTAATAGATACAAACGGAGAGAGTACATACCTTTCCTGAAGTTCATAATCAGGGTCTGATTGTGGCCGAAGTAGATCCTCATCTTCTGACGGAGAGTCAGCGAACACCATTTCAACGGCGTCTTCAAGCTTATACAGCCTCTTTCTGGATGCCATTATTTGCTCGAATAAGTCCTAAAAGCAAATAAATCCTTAACCTTCTAATATGATGTTCTGTTGCCTGCTGTTGTCTCTGTTCGCTGGCTGTGTTCGCTGTGTTGTCGCTTCGCTGTGTTCGCTGTGTTGTCGCTCCGCTGTGTTCGTTGCTGCTGTGCTGGAGCGGTTGTGCGTAAAGCAGCCGCTGCTGGCATTATTCATACTACGCAGGATCCTATCTCTGGAACCCATTGGTCGATTTGGGTGATTGACACCTTTTTTGAAATTTTAGAGCCAATAGAATCGAGGGGGAGTTAGTAAATCCCGCTTTACACTTTCGTCAAGGAGAGAGGGACTTGCGTAAACAGCACGTGAGACAGCAGTAGCCCCGGACTGCAACACTTTATACCTACTCTGCGGCCATGAATGTAATGATGGATTATCAGCAACAATTCTAAAGTGACGAAGAGACGTTGGATTAACCTTGAGCAGCGTTTTTATTCCCTTGAACACGACTTTTGATCACAAAACAGCAACGGTAAGACATAATTATTATTATGGTTTAGAACACTGTTGTTGTTTTCTTGCTCTGTTCTGGCTGCTAGCTCAGTGAGTTTGTGTCCTACAGTGATGATACTTATAACAAAATAATCTGTGGAGTATCAGCTTTCAGGTGATATGTAGTTTGTGCAGAACATATTAAGTTTTAAAGATCGTTTTTGCTAGTTAGCACCGGAAGTAGCATCAGCCTGTTTTCACTAAGGGCTAATGCTAACGCTTCTTGTGAGACTTGTGTTTTGTTTCGGTAAAAATGGCTCATATCGTTAGGTTGCGGAGTTTTTTTCCGTTATTTGAGTATAAGACATTCATAGGTTTTTAAATATTAAGAAGCCCCCAGACGCTGTCTCCTGCAGTGACGCGTTTTTCCCCCCGGTATCGGGGGGGCCGGGCTTAAGAGGTTAAGTACTGTTAATATCTATACAGGTTTTTAATTGCACTGCTCTTTTAGCTGACATTTAACAAATACAGGTAGACTATTAGCAGCTATTCATACTAAATCAGTTGTCCCTCCCCCTGGTGCCAGGACCAACAGATCCATCTCTAGGCTCAGCAGCCCTGTACCCCCATAAGGCTGAACCTGAACCAGCTTTTCTCCCAACTGAAGGAGGTGAGCAGCATTGTGTTGAATGCCATGCCACTTAACATATCTGAAGGGAGACTGGAATACAAAATATATATACATATCAAAACAAAAAGCTAGCATCTAATTTCAATTACACATTTCAAACACAGTATTTTCCCACATATTTAAGTTATATTTATTTGGATTTATGCATTCATGTTGAGAATGTTCCATTCAAAAATGTTATTATTAAAAATGCATTTACACTGTCGCGCCACCTAACCATTCGCCAAAATGTTTTTAATACCAGCGGTAACCGTCCAAGCGCCGTGCAAAAAACAATCTTCAAATAAAAGAAAGTCACAGAAGGAGTTAAAGGAGAGTGACAGAGAGCATGAGAAGAAGAGGGAGAGGAAGTTTGAGCCAGCTTGATCGATGGAGTTGGCTTCTGGTGCAGTGACGCGTCCTAAAACCCTTTTATAATCTATCGATTAGATTTATGATTTGAAAATTATAAAAGTAGGGTAGACATGGAGATTATCCGGCTGAACAAAACGTGCATTTATCAAACAGGTTTGTTTTCCACAGACCTTATTTCCAGCTATTTTCCAAAACCCTGTGGAGAAATCCCATTGCTTTTTGTGGAGGGAACCAGCAGCTTACTTCCTGGTTTTAGGACACGTCACTGGCTGCACCTCTCAATATGATGCCAATATAAACAAGGTCTTCTGTCGGCTCTATACATCAATGCCGACCTATGCTGACAAGTAAGTGAAGAGTAGACAATATAAAGGTATTAGCTATAGGGAAATGTCCCAGCAGTTTAGGATAATGAAGGTTCTAATCTAATCTGCTACATAGCCATTACATTTCTAACTCCTAATGACAGGAAGGCAGAAAGTGCATTATACAAATAATAATACTCATAATAATAGCAGACATTTTTTATCAATGACCACAATATCATTATTTTAATAAACCAAATATGAACAATTGAGGAAAATGAGGAAGACCTGATTATTCAAATGTTGTAGTACAAGTAGTAATGTAGCTAGTGCATAAATTACTATTGCAACAAATGTGTTAATTTTCTTCATTATTAGTCGATTTGTTTTGGACGAATGCTCCGGGCCAGTGATTACAATGGTGGGGCCAGTGATAATACAATGCCACCGGCCCGGAGGGGTACCCTTAATGTCTACCCCTGAACATTTACTGACTTTTTTAGGACAGCTTAAAGTAATGTTGTAAAATTACAACCGGGGGCCTTACAGGGTTAAGGGCTATTGTTTATTGTTATTTACTTTAAGATGATTATTCTTAACCTATCATTTACTTTAAAAACTCTTATTTAAATGATGTGTGTGTGTCTCTGTATTCCTGATGATACACTGAGAGAATGAGCCCATAGTGCTGCTGATCACCATAAGCTAAACAGTCTGTATATTGCATTACATTTGTATAATGTAAGCTTCGTTGATACTTTGCCTGCGGGAATACGAAAGAAATTGTTAGATATACTGAATATTATTTGATCTATTCCACCACTTGATCCCAAATAATGTAGAGGTGTGTTGTAGGTGCCTTAAATAACCCCTTATTTTATAGTGAGATGTATTTTTATGTTCATATAATAGTGATTTCAATGCCACCCCAAAATGATCACTGGTTCCATCCTGGCCACCCCACTGAAAATGTCCTGGCTCCGCCACTGGTCAAAAGACACCAGAAACAAAATTGTAGACCTGCACCAGGCTGGGAAGACTGAATCTGCAATAGGTAAGCAGCTTGGTGTGAAGAAATCAACTGTGGGAGCAATTATTAGAAAATGGAAGACATACAAGACCACTGATAATCTCCCTCGATCTGGGGCTCCACGCAAGATCTCACCCCGTGGGGTCAAAATGATCACAAGAACGGTGAGCAACAATCCCAGAAACACACGGGTGGACCTAGTCAATGACCTGCAGAGAGCTGGGACCAAAGTAACAAAGGCTACCATCAGTAACACACTACGCCGCCAGGGACTCAAATCCTGCAGTGCCAGACGTGTCCCCCTGCTTAAGCCAGTACATGTCCAGGCCCGTCTGAAGTTTGCTAGAGAGCATTTAGATGATCCAGAAGAGGATTGGGAGAATGTCATATGGTCAGATGAAACCAAAATAGAACTTTTTGGTAAAAACTCAACTAGACGTGTTTGGAGGAGAAAGAATGCTGAGTTGCATCCAAAGAACACCATACCTACTGTGAAACATGGGGGTGGAAACATCATGCTTTGGGGCTGTTTTTCTGCAAAGGGACCAGGACGACTGATCCGTGTAAAGGAAAGAATGAATGGGGCCATGTATCGTGAGATTTTGAATGACAACCTCCTTCCATCAGCAAGGGCATTGAAGATGAAACGTGGCTGGGTCTTTCAGCGTGACAATGATCCCAAACACACCGCCCGGGCAACGAAGGAGTGGCTTCGTAAAAGCATTTCAAGGTCCTGGAGTGGCCTAGCCAGTCTCCAGATCTCAACCCCATAGAAAATCTTTGGAGGGAGTTGAAAGTCCGTGTTGCCCAGCGACAGCCCCAAAACATCACTGCTCTAGAGGAGATCTGCATGGAGGAATGGGCCAAAATACCAGCAACAGTGTGTGAAAACCTTGTGAAGACTTCCCCATAATACGTGGGAACGCATACGAGTGATGATGGGGGGAGTGGGGGTGGTGTTGCAGGGACTTCAACCCTCATGTCTGCAGCAAGCTGCTCCCTGAAGGACTTCTGGGTGTGTGGCTTCGTCCTACCGGGATCATCCCTCATCTTGTGCAGCTCCTTGTAGAGAAGGAAGCTGTTCACCACTGCAATGTCCAGAAAGTTTGTACTGGTGCAGAGGTCCGGCGGCGTAGCTTGGATGTTGATGGTTCTGGGGCAACTGTATGCTGATCTGATGCACGTCGTAGCTCAGATGAGGCAGATGTTGATGGCTTTGATCCAGAAGCCATTTGATACTCGTCTTCATCACTGTGAAAACAAATGTGGAAAAAACAAATCAATTACCTCACTGGCTTATTCTTTCAAAAATGTAACTCAAATCAGAAATAATTCCTCGTGTGTGAATTCCTCGTGTGTGAAAAAACAGTATACACATATATATATATATATATATATATATATATATATTTTGTGACTATAACACGGCAGTATATATATATATATATATATATATATATATATACTGCCGTGTTATAGTCACAAAATACAATTAATCTATTGATAGGTGTTCACCAACAAGATCTTCCAATTGTTTCCGTTTCTCACAGCACAATGTCTGTAGAACTACAAAAGAGCATCCATTTGGCGTGTGTGAAATAACAGTATACACACTATATATATCAGACCTGGGCATTGTACGGCCCGCGGGCCAAATACGGCCCGCGGGATGATTCTGACCGGCCCGCGAAAGATTACATGATAATTAGAAAATAAAACATATTTTCTAATTATCTTATGGGTGGACTAAAACCGCATTGCTTTTATTTTGAAGCCCATTTATTCTCACAGTGCACGCAATCGTGCACGTCAACTGTGCACGTGAAATGCGTGTCTACCTTCCTTGTCACCCCTGAAAAATGCGAAAATGTCGGCTCATGCCAAAAAGAGGAAAGTGGATGCCGAAAGCAGAACTTTCAAACAAATATGGACTACTAATTTTTTCTTTACTGAAGTCAAGGGTAAACCTGTGTGTTTGGTTTGTGGGGAGCATGTCACCGTGTTTAAAGAGTACAATTTGAAACGGCATTACGAGACGAAACATGCCGCGAAATACAAAAACTTGACTGATTCCGAACGAGCGCGGACATCAACGGATTTACTAGCAAAGCTAGAAAAACAACAAGGCTGTTTTACAAAGCTGCATGCAGACAGAGATGCAGCGACCAGAACCAGCTTTGTGATAGCCCACAAAATCGGCCAGAACATCCGGGGGATAACGCGCGACTTCAAGCTTACGGAGGAGCTGGCAGCAATGCGGCCAATGAAAGGAACCACAACGGGGAGTGATCTGTTCACCGAGGTAAACGCATGCATGGACAAACTGGGACTCGAATGGGACAGACTGGCAGGTGTCACTACGGATGGATGTCCGAATTTGACAGGGAAAAATGTTGGGCTTTTGAAAAGAATGCAAGATAAAGTGAGTGAACTCAACGCAGAGCAGAAATTGGTGTTTATACATTGTATTATTCATCAGCAAGCGTTGCGCAAGTCAGTGCTAAAACTCAGCCATGTGGTTGATGTTGTTACTACAACAGTTAATTTCATCAGAGCGCGAGCATTAAATCACAGGCAGTTTGTTTCACTATTGGAGGAGCAAGAGAGCGAACATGGTGATGTCAGGTACCACACAGCTGTCAGATGGCTCAGCCTGGGCAAAGTGCTAAAAAGGTTTTGGGTTCTGAAATCAGAGATAAAAGAGTTTTGTGAGATGAAAGGCAAAACCATCCCAGAGCTGTCTGATAAGGACTGGATGGCAGATTTAACATTTGCTGTTGATGTGACTGCAATGATGAATGCACTGAACACACAACTGCAGGGCAAGGGCCTTTTTGCTCATGAAATGCATAGCCATGTGAAAGCCTTCATGACAAAGTTGCAATTAATTTCAAGGCAACTAGGCAGCAACAATCTCGAACACATGAAAACCCTGAAAGAAGTCAAACCATCAGCTGATCACCGGCACAGGTACTCATCCATGTTAGGAGCACTGCATGATGAATTTTCAAGGCGTTTTCAAGATTTCAAAAAGGTTGAGGATGAAATGCAGCTGGTTTCCTCTCCCTTTACCTGCAGTGTTGATAGTGCACCCACTGATGTTCAGCTTGAACTCATTGACCTGCAGTCTGATTCACTACTGAAAGAGCACTTTAAGTCAGCATCACTGCTAGAGTTCTACTCTGCTCTCAAGGAGGAGAACTTTCCAAACATGAGGAGACATGCTCAGAAGATGTTGGTTCTCTTTGGATCCACCTACACATGTGAACAGACATTCTCAGTCATGAAGTTTACCAAATCCAGGGACAGATCCTCTCTCACTGATGAACATCTGTCAGCTGTGCTTCGCATCTCCACCTCAGACATTCAACCTGACTTTGATGGACTTGTTAAAGCTCAACAGAGACTGGATTTCTCACACTGAATGAAAAAAAAAGAACTGAAGAACACTAAAATGTGGGAATATAACAAGTGAAATGGGACACTTGATCTTTTTTTTTTTTTCTTTTTTTTTTGCACACTTCTGAAAACATTAAATGTTTAATATAGGCATGTGAAGTCAAAAAGGCTACAAAACTGGGACACTTTTCTTTACACAGTTACACAGTTCAGTGACATGTCTTGTTTATATTGGCTACAAAGATGATGTGATGTCTTTAGAAAGCTAAGAAAATCCTTGTTTCAATAGTATATGAAACTCAAAATGCCCTTTGTTATTAATGTGACTGAAAATGAGTCAAATGTTTCACATTTTGTTTATCATTTTGGAAATTCTATTTGAATAAATGATATTTTTGAAAGCTAACCTCACCTTTTAATTGCCAAATAATAACATACACTCTTACCAGCGGTCAAAACAATGCCATTTACTGCTTTTTATATAGAAATAAAATGTATATTATGCATAATTGAGTTCGGCATTTTGGCCCGGCCCTCCAAAATATTTTCAGTTGCTCATTTGGCCCCCTGGGAAAAATAATTGCCCACCCCTGATATATATATATATATATAGACAGGGTTGATATATACACAATACAGCTTTATTTATATACTGCCGTGTTATAGTCACGAAATACAAATAATCTATTTATAGTGTTCACAAACACCATTGATTTAGTTTCTCACGGAAGATAACGCTACAACAACAAAGCGGCGTCCATTTTGTATTTTGCGAGTGTGGAATTACTATAGTATAGATTACACCCAATAACACAACTAATAGATACAAACGGAGAGAGTACATACCTTTCCTGAAGTTCATAATCAGGGTCTGATTGTGGCCGAAGTAGATCCTCATCTTCTGACGGAGAGTCAGCGAACACCATTTCAACGGCGTCTTCAAGCTTATACAGCCTCTTGGGTGCCATTATTTGCTCGAATAAGTCCTAAAAGCAAATAAATCCTTAACCTTCTAATATGATGTTCTGTTGCCTGCTGTTGTCTCTGTTCGCTGGCTGTGTTCGCTGTGTTGTCGCTCCGCTGTGTTCGTTGCTGCTGTGCTGGAGCGGTTGTGCGTAAAGCAGCCGCTGCTGGCATTATTCATACTACGCAGGATCCTATCTCTGGAACCCATTGGTCGATTTGGGTGATTGACACCTTTTTTGAAATTTTAGAGCCAATAGAATCGAGGGGGAGTTAGTAAATCCCGCTTTACACTTTCGTCAAGGAGAGAGGGACTTGCGTAAACAGCACGTGAGACAGCAGTAGCCCCGGACTGCAACACTTTATACCTACTCTGCGGCCATGAATGTAATGATGGATTATCAGCAACAATTCTAAAGTGACTAAGAGACGTTGGATTAACCTTGAGCAGCGTTTTTATTCCCTTGAACACGACTTTTGATCACAAAACAGCAACGGTAAGACATAATTATTATTATGGTTTAGAACACTGTTGTTGTTTTCTTGCTCTGTTCTGGCTGCTAGCTCAGTGAGTTTGTGTCCTACAGTGATGATACTTATAACAAAATAATCTGTGGAGTATCAGCTTTCAGGTGATATGTAGTTTGTGCAGAACATATTAAGTTTTAAAGATCGTTTTTGCTAGTTAGCACCGGAAGTAGCATCAGCCTGTTTTCACTAAGGGCTAATGCTAACGCTTCTTGTGAGACTTGTGTTTTGTTTCGGTAAAAATGGCTCATATCGTTAGGTTGCGGAGTTTTTTTCCGTTATTTGAGTATAAGACATTCATAGGTTTTTAAATATTAAGAAGCCCCCAGACGCTGTCTCCTGCAGTGACGCGTTTTTCCCCCCGGTATCGGGGGGGCCGGGCTTAAGAGGTTAAGTACTGTTAATATCTATACAGGTTTTTAATTGCACTGCTCTTTTAGCTGACATTTAACAAATACAGGTAGACTATTAGCAGCTATTCATACTAAATCAGTTGTCCCTCCCCCTGGTGCCAGGACCAACAGATCCATCTCTAGGCTCAGCAGCCCTGTACCCCCATAAGGCTGAACCTGAACCAGCTTTTCTCCCAACTGAAGGAGGTGAGCAGCATTGTGTTGAATGCCATGCCACTTAACATATCTGAAGGGAGACTGGAATACAAAATATATATACATATCAAAACAAAAAGCTAGCATCTAATTTCAATTACACATTTCAAACACAGTATTTTCCCACATATTTAAGTTATATTTATTTGGATTTATGCATTCATGTTGAGAATGTTCCATTCAAAAATGTTATTATTAAAAATGCATTTACACCATAAAAGATGACTATTGAGATCTATTGTCAGGAATGTTAGTCTTATATCAAATAGTGAGGTGACGTGACGTGCAACAACATTAACCTTTCTGTTGGTCGCTTGTTAGCAGACCCTTCACGCCATGGCAGAGCGAACAGATACAGGCAGGACCCATAGTGATAGCCCTATAGTTTAAATCTACTACCCACAAATAAACATATGGACATGGGTTACTATTTAAAAAAAAAATGGTAAATGTATTTAGGAACCTATCAATGTGATTTAAAGTGGGGGTGGACCTCAAATCGTCCAGGGGGGTCCGAGGGCATGCTCCCCCGGTAAGATTTTTTTGTTAAATGTTGGAGTTAAATGCATCAATCTGGTGCATTTTGAGGGGAAAATAAAGAGACTAGATCTATGGAAACACCTATATGAAACAGAACTGTATACATTTCAATAATCATAAAATCATGGCCATAACCAATAACATACCATTTCCAATATGAAAAAAACACTGAAACTTGTTTATTTATTTTTGGTTCATTTATAGTTGTAAGTGTGTCTGTGCTCCTGAACCAGCCTCTCCTGTCTCCCTCCTGTCTCCCCTGCTCCTCTTTGAGGCAGCAGCAAAGACTAGTTTTAGCTCTCAACAAGTTTTAAAAGTGTATCTTACCTTTTTTCACCTAGTTAACTTTTTATTCATGCATATTTTACTAATCACTACCCTCTCAAATGGAAATATGTGTTTACATAAATGGTGACCACACCGTTTGAGACCCACAGAGAACTTAGACTAAGTTAACTATCTAAACACTCAGAGAGTCCTTTACCTCACCTGAGCTGAGGTTATCCCGAGCTTGAATGACACACAGAGACCAATCAACGGCTTTGATTTATGATCTGTATGACTGTGGCCATGTCGGGAGGCCACATCATGTAGACAGCCAGTCACCCTGTGTGAGGCAGGCCACTTAACAGGCCAGGCCATCAGGAAACCCCCCGTTCCTCCCGATGGCCAGTCCGGGACTGGGTACAGGAGGCGTAGAGCGAGGGATCATTGTCCACAAGTTAATCGATCGCAGATGGTGTCGTGGTCACGGACGAAAACAAATATATATATATATTATTATTAAAAAAAAAGAAAAAATCTAAATGGGTCGCGAAATATACTTGGGCGGCCGTTAATATACCTGGGCGGCCCGCCCAAGTATAGTCTATGTGTGGGAAACCCTGTATACCATGTGTCAACGACTTACAAAGTCAGGCTTTCAAAAGAGAAAAGAAAGGAGAGAAAAACAAGAGAGAGGGACTAAAGGGCGACACCCAGTTTTTCAAAAGAAAAGGTGGGTGTGGTCCATGAGTGGTGGAATTATGTCTGTTAGCTAAGCTTAGTCCATTGTAAATAATAATTGTTATGTTTTTTTTTACTAAGCTGACATTAAGTACTGTTAATATCTATACAGGTTTTTAATTGCACTGCTCTTTTAGCTGACATTTAACAAATGCAGGTAGATTTTTAGCAGCTATTCATACTAAATCAGTTGTCCCTCCTCCTGGTGCCAGGACCAACAGATCCATCTCTAGGCTCAGCAGCCCTGTACCCCCATAAGGCTGAACCTGAACCAGCTTTTCTCCCAACTGAAGGAGGTGAGCAGCATTGTGTTGAATGCCATGCCACTTAACATATCTGAAGGGAGACTAGAATACAAAATATATATATATATATCAAAACAAAAAGCTAGCATCTAATTTCAATTACACATTTCAAACACAGTATTTTCCCACATATGTAAGTTATATGTATTTGGATTTATGCATTCATGTTGAGAATGTTCCATTCAAAAATGTTATTATTAAAAATGCATTTACACTGTCGCGCCACCTAACCATTCGCCAAAATGTTTTTAATACCAGCGGTAACCGTCCAAGCGCCGTGCAAAAAACAATCTTCAAATAAAAGAAAGTCACAGAAGGAGTTAAAGGAGAGTGACAGAGAGCATGAGAAGAAGAGGGAGAGGAAGTTTGAGCCAGCTTGATCGATGGAGTTGGCTTCTGGTGCAGTGACGCGTCCTAAAACCCTTTTATAATCTATCGATTAGATTTATGATTTGAAAATTATAAAAGTAGGGTAGACATGGAGATTATCCGGCTGAACAAAACGTGCATTTATCAAACAGGTTTGTTTTCCACAGACCTTATTTCCAGCTATTTTCCAAAACCCTGTGGAGAAATCCCATTGCTTTTTGTGGAGGGAACCAGCAGCTTACTTCCTGGTTTTAGGACACGTCACTGGCTGCACCTCTCAATATGATGCCAATATAAACAAGGTCTTCTGTCGGCTCTATACATCAATGCCGACCTATGCTGACAAGTAAGTGAAGAGTAGACAATATAAAGGTATTAGCTATAGGGAAATGTCCCAGCAGTTTAGGATAATGAAGGTTCTAATCTAATCTGCTACATAGCCATTACATTTCTAACTCCTAATGACAGGAAGGCAGAAAGTGCATTATACAAATAATAATACTCATAATAATAGCAGACATTTTTTATCAATGACCACAATATCATTATTTTAATAAACCAAATATGAACAATTGAGGAAAATGAGGAAGACCTGATTATTCAAATGTTGTAGTACAAGTAGTAATGTAGCTAGTGCATAAATTACTATTGCAACAAATGTGTTAATTTTCTTCATTATTAGTCGATTTGTTTTGGACGAATGCTCCGGGCCAGTGATTACAATGGTGGGGCCAGTGATAATACAATGCCACCGGCCCGGAGGGGTACCCTTAATGTCTACCCCTGAACATTTACTGACTTTTTTAGGACAGCTTAAAGTAATGTTGTAAAATTACAACCGGGGGCCTTACAGGGTTAAGGGCTATTGTTTATTGTTATTTACTTTAAGATGATTATTCTTAACCTATCATTTACTTTAAAAACTCTTATTTAAATGATGTGTGTGTGTCTCTGTATTCCTGATGATACACTGAGAGAATGAGCCCATAGTGCTGCTGATCACCATAAGCTAAACAGTCTGTATATTGCATTACATTTGTATAATGTAAGCTTCGTTGATACTTTGCCTGCGGGAATACGAAAGAAATTGTTAGATATACTGAATATTATTTGATCTATTCCACCACTTGATCCCAAATAATGTAGAGGTGTGTTGTAGGTGCCTTAAATAACCCCTTATTTTATAGTGAGATGTATTTTTATGTTCATATAATAGTGATTTCAATGCCACCCCAAAATGATCACTGGTTCCATCCTGGCCACCCCACTGAAAATGTCCTGGCTCCGCCACTGGTCAAAAGACACCAGAAACAAAATTGTAGACCTGCACCAGGCTGGGAAGACTGAATCTGCAATAGGTAAGCAGCTTGGTGTGAAGAAATCAACTGTGGGAGCAATTATTAGAAAATGGAAGACATACAAGACCACTGATAATCTCCCTCGATCTGGGGCTCCACGCAAGATCTCACCCCGTGGGGTCAAAATGATCACAAGAACGGTGAGCAACAATCCCAGAAACACACGGGTGGACCTAGTCAATGACCTGCAGAGAGCTGGGACCAAAGTAACAAAGGCTACCATCAGTAACACACTACGCCGCCAGGGACTCAAATCCTGCAGTGCCAGACGTGTCCCCCTGCTTAAGCCAGTACATGTCCAGGCCCGTCTGAAGTTTGCTAGAGAGCATTTAGATGATCCAGAAGAGGATTGGGAGAATGTCATATGGTCAGATGAAACCAAAATTGAACTTTTTGGTAAAAACTCAACTAGACGTGTTTGGAGGAGAAAGAATGCTGAGTTGCATCCAAAGAACACCATACCTACTGTGAAACATGGGGGTGGAAACATCATGCTTTGGGGCTGTTTTTCTGCAAAGGGACCAGGACGACTGATCCGTGTAAAGGAAAGAATGAATGGGGCCATGTATCGTGAGATTTTGAATGACAACCTCCTTCCATCAGCAAGGGCATTGAAGATGAAACGTGGCTGGGTCTTTCAGCGTGACAATGATCCCAAACACACCGCCCGGGCAACGAAGGAGTGGCTTCGTAAAAGCATTTCAAGGTCCTGGAGTGGCCTAGCCAGTCTCCAGATCTCAACCCCATAGAAAATCTTTGGAGGGAGTTGAAAGTCCGTGTTGCCCAGCGACAGCCCCAAAACATCACTGCTCTAGAGGAGATCTGCATGGAGGAATGGGCCAAAATACCAGCAACAGTGTGTGAAAACCTTGTGAAGACTTACAGAAAACGTTTGACCTCTGTCATTGCCAACAAAGGGTATATAACAAAGTATTTAGATGAACTTTTGTTATTGACCAAATACTTATTTTCCACCATAATTTGCAAATAAATTCTTTAAAAATCAGACAATGTGATTTTCTGGATTTTTTTTTCTTCTCATTTTGTCTCTCATAGTTGAGGTATACCTAGGATGAAAATTACAGGCCTCTCTCATCTTTTTAAGTGGGAGAACTTGCACAATTGGTGGCTGACTAAATACTTTTTTGCCCCACTGTATAATAAGCGTTAGAAAAATGTTCTTCACAATACTGACTATGTTGGACAGAGTATTTTAACAGGATATGGTAAACACATGATATGAACACTAGATCCACTAGATCAGTACTCCAGCAACAGCATTGTTACACTTTGGAAAGTCTTTAGAGACTGGCCTGGATAGCTGGTCACAACTTTCCTTCAGCACAGTGACGCACCCTTGTCACTCTTGTTGGCCTATTATGACGCTGCTGTCTTTTAATATATGTATAATATATAATTTCTCTGCCCCTAGTTCTTTCCTTGCAGATTCTTCAGTCTCATCAATCCATCAGTCCCAGTCAACGTCTTCAGCCTCCAGCACACTTTCCCTGTACAAGGCTCATTCCCCATGATCACAACACCTTATATTGTCCTGTCTTTAACAAAATTCCTTCCACTGCACCTTTTGAAGACTCCAAAACAGGCATTTGTACTGTATGTGTTTGGAGAAATTATACAACAAATGGCCCAGATTTGTACTATAGAAAATCGAAATCTTGTAACAATTCATATAAACATTTGTGTTTTATTTTCGAACACAATTATGTATATAACTACTTTTCTGTTTTAATACAAATATACGTACCCTCGACGAGCTTCCATTACAGATGAGGTCCATGGAAGCACTAATTGACAGGTATTGACGCGCTCTGTTACTGCAAGGAGATTGGTCGTTTACACAACGCAGGGGGCGGGGCAAAAATACACTGTAAAATGTTTGGTTTGTAAAATTACAGTAAATTACTGGCTACTAGTTGCATGGATTTCACAGTAATTCACTGTAAATATTTCACAGTAATTTACTGTAGATATGTTACAGTAAATTAGAATAATAGTACAACTAAATACTGTGACTTTACATTTGCCATGCCCATGGAATTACTGTGATATAGCAGTACAGAGCTATGGTATTATGGTACCTTGCTGTACATAAATTACAGTAATTACCTGTATTTTCACACTTTTACTGTAGAAGTAATGCAACACAGCCAGTAATTTACTGTACATATAAAAATGTAAATAATACGATAATATATTGTAAATTTGACTAGTTAACTGGGATTTTCCCATAACTACATAATTCAATCAGCTCAATCAACAAAGAAAATGTCCATTTTAACTTTTTATTACTCCATTGAAGTGCAAAGTACATTTCACAGTGGCTTGGATATGTTGTTACGGCCCCAACCTCTACTCCGCGGTAGTGGCTCGTGCTGAGACCCGCAACATGAAAGAATACACGCAATAACCGGTACTTGGTAACAAGCATTTATTGATAATCAGCCGTTTGCTCACACAAGCGAAACGGGAAACAAAAAGAGGTCTGGCCAAAAGGAACAAACAGAAGGACACACGGCATCTATTGCACGTCTGTCCATCCTGGGAGAGGGATCCCTCCTCTGTTGCTCTCCCTGATGTTTCTCCCATGTTCCCCTTTAAACTGTGGGTTTTCTCTGGAAGTTTTTCCTTGTACGATGTGAGGGTCTAAGGACAGAGGGTGTCGTATTGTTATACTGATATTCTGTACAAACTGTGAAGACCACTGAGACAAATGTAACATTTGTGATTTTGGGCTATATAAATAAACATTGATTGATTGATTGAAGGAGAGAACCCGAGCCAACCACACCATGGGCCGTAGGACCCAGAGCTCCCCCCCCCCCCTAACCAGAAATCAATTATAAACCCATATGGGACACAAAAACACATAGGCTACAGTACAAAATGCCTGTTTTGGAGTCTTAAAAAGGTGCAGTAGAAGGACTTTACATTTTGTTAAAGACAGGACTATAGTAATTCAGTCAAGAGAACAGACAAGAGAATAATGGAAAGTGAATTGTTATAATGGGTGATGTAACTTTAATGACAAGACATAATATGAGGTCATTGGTACTCAGACTATACAGGGATCGTTTTGTGATCCTGGGGAATGAGCCTTGTTCAGGTAAAGTGTGCTGGAGGCTGAAGACGTTGACTGGTCCTGATGGAGAGAGGTTTTGGTCCTGATGGAGCATGGCCTCCTGCCAGAGGGGAGAGGGGTGAACAGTTTGTCTCCAGGGTGGGAGGGGTCTGCCACTTTCTTCCCGCCTCAGGGTCCTGGAGGCGTGTAGGTCGTGGAGGGATGTCAGACAGGACCCTCTCTACACGCTGCAGCCTGCCCTTATCCTTGGCTGTGGCTGCAGCGTACCAGATGGTGATGGGGGAGGTGAGGATGGACTCGATGATGGAGGTGTAGAAGTTCACCATCATCGTCTTTGGCAGGTTGAATTTCTTCAGCTGCCTCAGGAAGAACATCCTCTGCTGTGCTTTTTTGATGAGGGAGCAGATGTTCTGCTCCCACTTGAGTTCCTGGGCGATGATGGTACCCAGGAAGCGGAAAGACTCCACAGAAGTGACTGGGGAGTCACACAGAGTGAAGGGGGCGGGTGGGGCTACTAGTCCAAATAGTACTGAATCCAGCAGTACCAATTTCATTAAGAACTTATAGCAAAAAATCATTTTATCTCTCATCAAAGATAGCAGAATACATTAAAGTGTGTACTCAGGACAGGAGTTTAAACGAGTATTACTCAAAAAGTACACAGTAAAAGTACTTGATTGTACTTGTGCTACTAGTCCATGTAGTACTGAATCCAACAGTACTAATTTCATTAAGAACTTATTGCAAAAAATAATTGTATCTCTCATCAAAGATGGCAGAAAACATGCATTATTGTACTCTGGAGGAGAGTTTGACAGGGGATTACTCAAAAAGTACACAGTAAAAGTACTTGATTGTACTTTTGGTCGTAGTCCAAGTAGTACTGAATCCAACAGTACCAATTTCATTAAGAACTTATTGCACAAAATGATTGTATCTCTCATCAAAGATGGCAGAAAACATGCATTATTGTACTCTGGAGGGGAGTTTGACAGGGGATTACTCAAATAGTACACAGTCAAAGTACTTGATTGTACTTGTGCTACTAGTCCAAGTAGTACTGAATCCAACAGTACCAATTTCACTAAGAACTTATTGCACGAAATCATTTTATCTCTCATCAAAGATGGCAGAATACATTAAAGTGTGTACTCAGGACAGGAGTTTAAACGAGTATAACTCAAAAAGTACACAGTAAAAGTACTTGATTGTACTTTTGGTAGTAGTCCAAGTAGTACTGAATCCAACAGTACCAATTTCATTAAGAACTTATTGCAAAAAATCCTTTTATCTCTCATCAAAGATAGCAGAATACATTAAAGTGTGTACTCAGGACAGGAGTTTAAACGAGTATTACTCAAAAAGTACACAGTAAAAGTACTTGATTGTACTTGTGCTACTAGTCCAAGTAGTACTGAATCCAACAGTACCAATTTCATTAAGAAGTTATTGCACAAAATCATTTTATCTCTCATCAAAGATGGCAGAAAACATGCATTATTGTACTCAGGGGTGGAGTTTGACAAAGGATTACTCAAAAAGTACACAATAAAAGTACTTGATTGTACTTGTGCTACTAGTCCAAGTAGTACTGAATCCAACAGTACCAATTTCACTAAGAACTTATTGCACGAAATCACTTTATCTCTCATCAAAGATGGCAGAATACATTAAAGTGTGTACTCAGGACAGGAGTTTAAACGAGTATTACTCAAACAGTACACAGTAAAAGTACTTGATTGTACTTGTGCTACTAGTCCAAGTAGTACTGAATCCAACAGTACCAATTTAATTAAGAACTTATTGCAAAACATCATTTTATCTCTCATCAAAGATGGCAGAAAACATGCATTATTGTACCCAGGGGTGGAGTTTGACAAAGGATTACTCAAAAAGTACACAGTAAAAGTACTTGATTGTACTTGTGCTACTAGTCCAGGTAGTACTGAATCCAACAGTACCAATTTCACTAAGAATTTATTGCAAAAAATGATTGTATCTCTCATCAAAGATGGCAGAAAACATGCATTATTGTACTCTGGAGGGGAGTTTGACAGAGTATTACTCAAATAGTACACAGTAAAAGTACTTGATTGTACTTTTGGTCGTAGTCCAAGTAGTACTGAATCCAACAGTACCAATTTCATTAAGAACTTATTGCACAAAATGATTGTATCTCTCATCAAAGATGGCAGAAAACATGCATTATTGTACTCTGGAGGGGAGTTTGACAAGGGGATTACTCAAATAGTACACAGTCAAAGTACTTGATTGTACTTGTGCTACTAGTCCAAGTAGTACTGAATCCAACAGTACCAATTTCACTAAGAACTTATTGCACGAAATCATTTTATCTCTCATCAAAGATGGCAGAATACATTAAAGTGTGTACTCAGGACAGGAGTTTAAACGAGTATTACTCAAAAAGTACACAGTAAAAGTACTTGATTGTACTTTTGGTAGTAGTCCAAGTAGTACTGAATCCAACAGTACCAATTTCATTAAGAACTTATTGCAAAAAATCCTTTTATCTCTCATCAAAGATAGGCAGAATACATTAAAGTGTGTACTCAGGGACAGGAGTTTAAACGAGTATTACTCAAAAAGTACACAGTAAAAGTACTTGATTGTACTTGTGCTACTAGTCCAAGTAGTACTGAATCCAACAGTACCAATTTCATTAAGAAGTTATTGCACAAAATCATTTTATCTCTCATCAAAGATGGCAGAAAACATGCATTATTGTACTCAGGGGTGGAGTTTGACAAAGGATTACTCAAAAAGTACACAGTAAAAGTACTTGATTGTACTTGTGCTACTAGTCCAAGTAGTACTGAATCCAACAGTACCAATTTCATTAAGAACTTATTGCAAAAAATCACTTTTATCTCTCATCAAAGATAGGCAGAATACATTAAAGTGTGTACTCAGGACAGGAGTTTAAACGAGTATTACTCAAAAAGTACACAGTAAAAGTACTTGATTGTACTTGTGCTACTAGTCCAAGTAGTACTGAATCCAACAGTACCAATTTCATTAAGAACTTATTGCACAAAATCATTTTATCTCTCATCAAAGATGGCAGAAAACATGCATTATTGTACTCAGGGGTGGAGTTTGACAAAGGATTACTCAAAAAGTACACAATAAAAGTACTTGATTGTACTTGTGCTACTAGTCCAAGTAGTACTGAATCCAACAGTACCAATTTCACTAAGAACTTATTGCACGAAAATCACTTTATCTCTCATCAAAGATGGCAGAATACATTAAAGTGTGTACTCAGGACAGGAGTTTAAACGAGTATTACTCAAACAGTACACAGTAAAAGTACTTGATTGTACTTGTGCTACTAGTCCAAGTAGTACTGAATCCAACAGTACCAATTTAATTAAGAACTTATTGCAAAACATCATTTTATCTCTCATCAAAGATGGCAGAAAACATGCATTATTGTACCCAGGGGTGGAGTTTGACAAAGGATTACTCAAAAAGTACACAGTAAAAGTACTTGATTGTACTTGTGCTACTAGTCCAGGTAGTACTGAATCCAACAGTACCAATTTCATTAAGAACTTATTGCAAAAAATAATTGTATCTCTCATCAAAGATGGCAGAAAACATGCATTATTGTACTCTGGAGGAGAGTTTGACAGGGGATTACTCAAAAAGTACACAGTAAAAGTACTTGATTGTACTTTTGGTCGTAGTCCAAGTAGTACTGAATCCAACAGTACCAATTTCATTAAGAACTTATTGCACAAAATGATTGTATCTCTCATCAAAGATGGCAGAAAACATGCATTATTGTACTCTGGAGGGGAGTTTGACAGGGGATTACTCAAATAGTACACAGTCAAAGTACTTGATTGTACTTGTGCTACTAGTCCAAGTAGTACTGAATCCAACAGTACCAATTTCACTAAGAACTTATTGCACAAAATCATTTTATCTCTCATCAAAGATGGCAGAATACATTAAAGTGTGTACTCAGGACAGGAGTTTAAACGAGTATAACTCAAAAAGTACACAGTAAAAGTACTTGATTGTACTTTTGGTAGTAGTCCAAGTAGTACTGAATCCAACAGTACCAATTTCATTAAGAACTTATTGCAAAAAATCCTTTTATCTCTCATCAAAGATAGCAGAATACATTAAAGTGTGTACTCAGGACAGGAGTTTAAACGAGTATTACTCAAACAGTACACAGTAAAAGTACTTGATTGTACTTGTGCTACTAGTCCAAGTAGTACTGAATCCAACAGTACCAATTTAATTAAGAACTTATTGCAAAACATCATTTTATCTCTCATCAAAGATGGCAGAAAACATGCATTATTGTACCCAGGGGTGGAGTTTGACAAAGGATTACTCAAAAAGTACACAGTAAAAGTACTTGATTGTACTTGTGCTACTAGTCCAGGTAGTACTGAATCCAACAGTACCAATTTCACTAAGAATTTATTGCAAAAAATGATTGTATCTCTCATCAAAGATGGCAGAAAACATGCATTATTGTACTCTGGAGGGGAGTTTGACAGAGTATTACTCAAATAGTACACAGTAAAAGTACTTGATTGTATTTGTGGTAGTAGTCTAACATGTACTGAGTCCAACAGTACCAATTTTATTAAGAACTTATGGCTAAAAATCATTTTATCCCTCATAAAATATCATTGATTGATTGATCAAATATAGCATAAGCACTTGTACTACCGTCAGCGCCGCTTCTCGGCGATTACCGTAAAGACGCTATTAATCGCGCACTCAAAAATGAAGCGCTGCTCATTTGACCAAGCAAATGCGAGAGACGGCTGAGTTGACCGCAGTGTGGGATGGCAGTAAGACGATATGGGTCCGTTCTTATTGTGCATCCATGGGTAAAGATAAACGCAACTCACATTGGTTTCTCAAACAGCATCTCTGTAAACTACGTGTATTCACTGAATTTCACTCTCTGCCTTTAACGGCTCGTTGTAGCTCCAATAGCTCCAGCCACCACCCTCCAGGAGTCCCTGTGAGCACAGTGTGCTCTGATTGGTCGGGACACGTAACATGAACGTGCCGGGTGGCGCGGTCCCGTGGGTTAGATGCGCGTTCATAATGCATTGGGAAATAACTCTCAGAATAACGTTATTAGCACATTATTACAACTTGAGGAACGAATGTTTTTAATAAGGGCTATACAAGTGTTCATACTTGGTAGTTTATTTAGTTTAAAAAAAATTATCCAACGATTTACAGACCATTCTTTCCCCATGTAAGTCAATGGGAAAAAGTGTTTCCGGGCCTGGCAACCAAACGGAAGTGTAGTACCGCCGTTTGGCCAGCACGAATATTTTCATGTGAGTCCGGCGCACTTCCTGGGGGCTTGGTCTGCCCCCCACACTTCTTTCAAATAATGGAATTATCCTAGTGTGTCCTCGCATATGATTGGCCGCATGGTGGCCCAGCAAAATAAAGTCCTGCCCCTCCCTGCATGGATTGTCAGCAAGAGTACTAGGAGCGGCTGAAGAGATGGCTCTCCCCGACGGGAGTCTGCTCTTCTACCGGTAGCTCACGATTGACGTGTTGGAGACCCCTGAATTAAAGTATCAAGGCACCTCAAGTCAAGTCCCGAGTCATTGGTGTTCAAGTCCAAGTCACAAGTGTTTTGTGATTTTATCAAGTCGGGTCCAAAGTCATCAAATCCACACCTCTGATTTATACTATTCATCTTGTATGAATACAATTTAATTGGCCACAGAAATATGAATATAAGGGAAAAGAAAGTAAACAAAAGGGAAAGGTGATATACTTACCTCTGATTCTTCTGCAGAAGATTATTCATTTTCTTTGTTGTATGTTAAATGTTTTTTGTCTACATCATTCAGTAAATTGCCGGCTGTTCTATCCAAACCACCTGGTCTCTGGTCTAATTACTTTACTGTCTATCCACTCCAGTGGAGTCTAGAATTATTCTGATCTAATAGCTTAACCCAAGATAAGAAGTGCTACACACATTTCTTGATGCACCGGAGAGGTCTTGTTGTCTTACCCTGCTGCTGTTCCTTGGATGTGGCTCGGCTCAGAGAAAAGAGAAGGTCAAATGTTTGTTAGCATTTTTTTTCTATTTAGCAAATCCCAAAATGGTGAATGTACAATGTGAATGGATTGTGAAGAGTTATATTAGCCATCCTGTGTTAATGCAGAGTTTGAATGGTGTATGCATGCTATTAATAGTATTCCTATAATATTTGCCTCCAGTCCTACAACACAGCATTGGGAGGTAAAGAATGTCACAGTGAGACTGTGTGTGCATATGCATTGTGGCGACAGCTAACTGGTTATGACATTGTTTTCATTGCTGTTGCTTTTCCCTCACTTATAAGACAAACAGAATGAGGCCTCGATTCTCTGCACGATGACCCTTTTAGCTGACTGGGCAGCAGACATTATTTTTCACTAATAGTATCAAACCCTTTTGGAGATCCAGGAATACCTCCATGGTGTATTCATTATTCTCTACTGCAGTAGATCAGTTCTAGAAGTTTTTAATTTTTCAAGAATGCCGGCATGTGTGACATGTCATGTGTTAGGACAGAGCGCAGGGTCAGGTGAGATGAGAAGAAGCAGATTGTTTCATCAATGATACTTAGTGCTCAAACATAGTTAAAGTTCAGCCGAAATTGGCTTCCCTTGGTGAAAAAAAATGGAGGGATTGACCAATCAGACAAGGCTCACGTCATGCCCCTGCCAACCTGTGATTAGTCAGGGCCGCTGGTCAGGGCCATGCCAAGGGAAGTCAGAGGCGGGTGGCTTCCCTTGCCTCACAATCCAATCAAATCGCATCAATTTAGTGTTGCAGTGACGCGTCCTAAAACCCGGAAGTAAGCTGCGCTCGGTTTCCCTCGACAAAAAAGCAATGGGATTTCTCCATAGGATTTTGGAAAATAGCTCGAAATAAGGTCAGTGGAAAACAAACCTGTTTGATAAATGCACGTTTTGTTCAGTCGGATAATATCCACATGTCTACCCTACTTTTATAATTTTCTAATCATAAATCGAATCGATATAAGATAGCCTAGATAGCGTCCACTCTCACCGCCGTTAGAAAGTAGCAAGCAACTGAAGCAAGTGCAATTATGGAGGGTGGAGATTTGGAGTATTTAATCAAAAATAATTGTACTAAACTTCCGCTACAGCAGCAATAACAAATACAATGTGATGACAGGCCAATGCCCAAACTGGAGCTGTGTACAGCGAGGAAAAAAGGAGCGAATCGGACGTAAGATGTTAAAGGTCTCCTGATTTAGTTTGTGAATGAATGCTTATTAGAGTTTTGTCTGGAGAGTGCGTGCGGACCTGTCGGCTAGATCAGGGCTGCGGAGGTGTTACTGCCGGGCCGCGAAATAGCTGTGAGTTTATCGTAATATTTGCAGAATTATAAATATATAAAAATATTTTATCATAATATTTTTTTCAAAAAGTGTTTAATTTTCGCACCTATACCAGTCATATTATTTCATCCAGTAGCCTAGTTCATCTTTCACCAGATAACCGTTGAAAAAGGCTTTTATGATGTTCCGAGGGATTCGGCAGCTCAGCCTCTTGTGTGCACGAGAAAGTTACCGGTGCGCCAAGTAGCCTAGGTTGAGGAGCGCACAGGAGACAACCGTTTAATTGCAGACTGTTATGTTGATGTGGGGAAATGGCAGTGCATACATTATTTGAGATATATTTCAAACTCGGACTTCATTTTAAGGACATGTCGGCCAGGGGTGTAGAGCTATATGTTTATTTTATTAGCTTTTATTTTTAATGACTGATTTTAAATGCCATTTTCTTAATGTCTTTCATTTTTTTGTAAAGCACTTTGAATTGCCTTGTGTTGAAAAGTGCTATATAAATAAACTTGCCTTGCCTTTGTTTAAGCACCGGATTGGCAAAACAGGAGTAAACCAGTCTGCCTTGATCTATGAATTCATGTCCGGGACTCTCACGGTATCTGCTGCCCGCAGCTATTTATAGAAGGAAAACCTCCTTCACTTCATGAAATGGCTGCAGGCAGCATCAGGAGGCAGCGGGACGTGTAACTCCGCTTCTGAGAAGTGCAGCACCAGCGGGTAAAGAGCTGTGCCTTTTTACGCACCGTCCTCGCTGTGTTTACCTTAATCAGAACAGCGAGTGACTGCAGGCTGCTACGTGTTAACCACACACACCTCTACACACATCTCTACACACATCGAACTGCCCGATTACTCCCCCTTTTATTAGTTTTATGAAGGAGATGTCCAGTCACCAAGGCGCATGATGTGTGTGTGTGTGCTCTGCTCAGCTCTGTGTTTGTGTCTGTCCGACACCGGCATTTGTTTTCAAATGACCATGAACAGTAATTTACACACATCTGCTACCTCCATAGGTAGCCTATATGCGGGTGTTCCCAAAATAAATTAGTTTAATCTTAATCTCGATGTAGTGCTAAATGCTGTCGGACGTGCACCGGAACAAACGTCACTATCATAATATCTTCTGAAAACAAATGCCAGTGTCACACACACACACACACACACACACACACACACACACACACACACACACACACACACACACACACACACACACACACACCTCCTTCATAATGCGCCTTCTCCTCGTTTTCCCATCACTGGATTATCCGTAAATCACACAAACAAAACCAAAACCTTGATTTATCTGTTTTCCCGTTTTGGTTTAAAAACTGAATAACGTCGGTTTTTTGGTTTTCCGTTTTTCCGAAAAACCAAAAAACGACACCGGTTCTTTTTTAAACGTTGTTAATATGTTTTGGATGCATATTGTTCTAGTAGGCCTATTTGTTCAGGCTGTTACATACAATTAGCCTCTGTTGCTACCTGCTGGTGAGTAAATATTAAAATCAGTTAAAATTGACAACCGGTCCGCAATTTCTTTTTTAATGTATCTGCCGGTCCTTGGCAGAATAAAGGTTGGGAACCCCTGGGTTGGATAACAGGTGTGTGTAAGTCCTGCATCTGTATGATACAAATGTGTGTAAAATGATACCGGGTGCTGTAATCACTCATCTGGTTACGTTATTACATTGACCACCACACCCCCGACCCAAAAGAAAGGACGTATTATTGGCTTCCCCTAATTTTTTTCCCACGCCACGCTACTGGTTACAAGGTGTGTTTTTTGTATTTTGTAAATTGTGTAACTTGCTGCTGTTAAATACCATCAAACTATGTGCTGGGACCCAAGGAAAAAAAGTGTCTTATTTAGTGTTAAAACATCTTGCAATTTAGACATTTATTTTTAAATGTTACAGTATGTCCACTGTAGAGGATGTCGGGACCATATTAGTTTGAAAAGACAGCCACAATTAACAGATGGACTATGTCACGTATTATGGTTATAGAGTGATATTAATACAATAATACATTCACCTTTATTTAAAACATGAATAAGTAATTGATCTGAACATTGCTGTTTATTTGGTCAATAAAAAACTAGTTTGTTTTTTGGTGAATCTTTCCAGATCTTCAAAGACTTTAATTTAATTTAATCGTTTATTTGATGAGGGACAATGCACATTAATGAACACTTTAGACAGGTTATGTTTCCAGTGTAAATATGCCGGATTATAGCTTTGAGCTAATTTCCATCCGTAGTCCCTGAGCAATGGGAGTGAGGGGGGGAAGGGGGATGTCCGGTGCCTTGCTCAAGGGCACCACGGCAGGGCAGGAGGTGAACTGGGACCTCTCCAAGTAGAAGTCCACACTCCATATTTTTAGGTCTGGTCGGGGACTTGAACCGGCGACCCTACAGTTCCCAGTCCAAGCCCCTACTGACTGAGCCACTGCCGGACAACAATTTGTAGTCAATGTAGTGCAGGGGTGGCCAACCAGTCAGAGGTTAAGAGCCACATTTTTTCTATGTTACTGCAAAGAGCCACATCAAACACACAGTCACTGATACCGCTTGTTTCAGTTTTTTGTTTTCTGGAGACAAGATTTCAACCACGTCACAGATGCATTTTTGTGGCATTGGGATATATATTCTTTAAATCCTCTGGAGCAGAGAGAGGAGCTGTGGATTATTGTTATTGATTAATGCATCAGTGTTTCTTAGGGTCAAAAACACTAAACTCACAACTTCAAATGAAAGCGTTTAGTTTATTTAATAAAAGAGCACATGTTCAATGTGAAAAGTGACAGTAGTTATAGATTATTTGCAATGTGGTGCTATATATATATATATATATATATATATATATATATATATATTTAAAAACAAATTATATATATATATTTTTTAAACACCTTGAATTTCAGGGGCGGCGCGGGGCTCCGTTGGCGGGGTGCAGCGCCCCTCCAAGACAATGGTAGGGGAAACACTGGATAGTAGTGTTTAATCAAGATAGGTTTTCCCCCCCTCAAAGGTGATTGGTTCACTGCATCGCAGGTATTATTGTGATTGGCTCTTGGGCCACATCAAAATTAGACGGGCTGTCATCCTCTCATACTGACACCTGACACCACACATACACACGTAGGGAGAGCCGGGACGAAAGTAACACGGGACGAAAGTAACACGGGACGAAAGTAACACGGGACAAAAGTAACGGAGCAATTTTATCCGAGCCCAAACAACTTTGACCGGCCAAATTACGTCAGAATTATCAGCATTCAATACTTAACAGAACTACTAAATATCAGGTTTAACTGTCAGGAGTAGTGTTGTCACGATACCAACATTTTGGTTTCGATACCGATACCAAGTCAAGAATTGCGATTCAGATTATTTTTCGATACTTTTCTTAAAAAAAGGGAAACAGTCTTAAATGTAATTATTGTGCTTTATTTCACACCAGAACCATAACCATAACACAAACTTTTAAACAATGAGAACAATAAATAAAATAAATGACAAGAATTCGTAATAAAATTAATACATTTCTTACAGACAGGCCTCGTGGTGTCCGTAGGCTTGTCCTCACTTTCAGAGATATAGCTAAAATACTTCCACATTTAGCTTCTGGCGTCTTTTTTTGTCAACAAGCCGAGGCGCAGCGGCAGTTGCACTCCCACTTGAAGCCATGCTTCTCGTTTTCTCACATGCTCTGGCAGCTAGCGCGTGCACGAGAGCGGGGAGGCACTTGAGCGTGCTTGAGAGGGGCGGGACTGCAGGCACGGCTGCAGGTGCAGGGAGTGGAAGCAGAGCGCTGAACACACACGGCTCTTATTAAAACGGCGCTTTCTCACCGGAGTACTTTCCGCCGTCATTCTTAAAGTACCGATACTAATGAAACGGAGGAATCGTAACGTTTTTAACGGCAGGGTATCGCGGTATACCTTTCAAGTATCGGTACACCGTGCACCACTAGTCAGGAGTCAGTGTCTCTCCCCCAAACTCACACATATAAAATTCAATATGAACTGAAGAGCCGCATGAAACGAGGCAAAGAGCCGCATGCGGCTCGAGAGCCGCGGGTTGGCCACCCCTGATGTAGTGGGAAAAGTACCTCATTGACTCCAGTCGGCACGGGCTGTAGGGTCATCTTGACTAGTTTTATGGATGTGGTCTCCATTTGACCATGCTCATAGAAACAAAGCTTGTTTTTCATTTCTCATTTTTCATGGCTCCACTTAGATTAGATTAGAATCTTTAATGACCACACAGCCAGGCTGGTGGAATTCGTGTTCAGTGCAGAGTATTACAGCTTGTTCCATACAATTCAACATACAATAAACAGACAATAAAAAGTACAACACACAGCACAGGGCAAAGACATATCATAACATAAAGTTCAAGGTGTGGTGGATTGTTATTGTTCATTGGGGTTATTTAGAGTCCATTTAGTGTCCGTATTGCAAAGGGGAAAAAGCCGTTTTTGAAGCGGGCGGTTTTGGCGGACAGTGACCTGTAGCGCCTCCCTGAGGGCAGAAGTTGGAAGACATGGTGAGCTGGGTGAGAGGGGTCAGAAATGATTTTCTTTGCCCTTGTGACAGTTCGTTGGTGGTGAAGTGATTCGAGTGATGGAAGGGGACTGCAGGTGATTTTTGATGCTTTATTGATGATACGTTGAAGTTTATTCCGGGAGAGGTTGTCTGAACTGCTGTACCAGATTGTGATGGATGATGTGAGGATGCTTTGGATGATGGCTGTGTAGAACTGGATTAGGAGATGTTTCCTCACTCTGAATTTCTTGAGCTGCCGCAGAAAGAATAGCCTTTGGTTGGTTTAAAATAAAAACAACAATAAGACATACGTGCTACTCTTGGCCCACAGAGGGCCATGTCTTTCCAGCTCATCCCTATCTGTCTCTCGGTCTGTATCTGTGCGCTCATGGAGCATCCTGCATCTTCCCCCCTTCTTCTTGACCCTCTTCTATCCCAGGTGTGAAATCCTCATCTCTCTCATCATCTGAGAGCTCAAAATCTTAATCTCCCTGAACTATCTGGTACAGAAAATGTCTGCTTCAGTTCCGTCTCCTGCAACAATATTGAGTCATTAAGTCAATGAAGATGGTCCTGACGTCCACTAGAATGGACATTTATAAAAGGGCTGTTATTTGAAAACTTGAATTATTTAATTGCTTTCAGAACTAATTATATAGTTCCTCACAAGAACATATATGATTTTTTACAAGAACATATATGATTTTCATGGTAAAAATGACAATTATTCAACAATATTTGACTTCTCCTGCTTCTATAACATTTTGTTTTTGGTATGCCAGCCATTTTGGATGAAAAGAAAGAGGAACTTCCCAGCATGCAATTTTAACCAATGGCATATCACTGGAAATACCAGGATGTCCTCTGTACAGCACATCAGTCATAGATATATATAAACACTAGATGGCTCATGGGAGATTTTCCAGCATAGCTGACCGTCCGCCATCTTGCCACAGTCAACAGTTACTCTGATTCGCGTTATGGTAGCTGTTGTAAGGTGAGTGATCTGCACAAAAATACTCTTAACTCGCTGAAATCTTGACTGATTTACAAACGGTTTGGTTTATTATAAACATTATTAGCATGGCTATGATACAGGATGCTTGGACATGTTGAAATTGCAGTTTTTCTTTGTGTATGTGGTTGTATTTATTAGCTGGCTAATAACAAGAGGCTGTGAGTGAGACTTAAGAGGCTTCTCAATTCTTAAATTTCCCCTCCTCGACTCCCCTCCTCGAGACTTAGTCCCGGCCACAGGATCAATCAATCAATCAATCAATCAATCAATCAATCAATGTTTATTTATATAGCCCAATATCACAAATGTTACATTTGTCTCAGTGGACTTCACAGTTTGTACAAAATATCAGTATGACAATACGACACCCTCTGTCCTTAGACCCTCACATCGTACAAGGAAAAACTTCCGAAGAAAACCCACAGTTTTAAAGGGAAAAATGGGAGAAACCTCAGGGAGAGCAACAGAGGAGGGATCCCTCTCCCAGGACGGACAGACGTGCAATAGATGCCGTGTGTAAATTGAAAAGATAATACATTTGCAACATAGGTAGTCCAAATGTTTGGAAATGCATGTGTGTATAATAGGAAGATGAATCCACGAGGATATCCATCCAGGACCTATGATCCATGACCACAGCCACGACTCAAGATCCAGGGCTCGCGATGCAGGACACAGGACCGCAGGATCATCCATGACTCCGGATCCCAGCGTATATAGACACCAAAAAGAAAGAAATTTGGGGAAGCTGGGTTAATCGGAACATGAGAGTACACAGGTATAGACAGAGAGAAGGAAGAAGTAAGATGTCCCCCGACAAACTAAGCCTATATCAGCAAAACTAGGGGCTAAATCTAATCAGCCCTAACTATAAGCTTTATCAAAAAGGAAGGTCTTAAGCGCATTCTTAAAAACGGATAGGGTGTCTGCCGCCCGAACACAAACTGGAAGCTGATTCCACAAATGTGGAGCTTGATAAGAAAAGGCTCTGGCTCCCATTGTACTTTTAGAGACTCTAGGAACAACCAACAACCCTGCATTCTTGGAATGCAATGCCCTAGTAGGACAGTAGGGTATAATGAGTTCTTTAAGGTAAGATGGCGCCTGCCCATTAAGGGCTTTGTAGGCGAGAAGAAGAATTTTAAATTCTATCCTGTGTTCTATAGGGAGCCAGTGTAAGGCAGCCAGAACAGGAGTAATGTGGTCCCTTTTCCTAACTCTGGTTAGTACACGAGCTGCAGCATTTTGAATCAGCTGAAGCGACTTGACTGACTTCTTGGTACACCCTGATAATAAAGAGTTACAATAATCCAGCCTTGAAGTAACAAATGTATGGACTAGTTTCTCTGCATCGTTTTGAGGCAAGATATGCCTGATTTTTGCAATGTTACGTAGATGGAAGTAGGCGGTCCTTGAAATTGATTTTATGTGGGCGTTAAAGGATAAATCCTGATCAAATATAACACCAAGATTCCTTACAGTCTCACTGGAGGCCAAATTAATGCCATCCATAGTTAGTATATCTTTAGATAATTTGTTTCGTAGATTCTTCGGGCCAAGTACAATAACTTCAGTTTTGGTCGTGTTTAACATCAAAAAGTTTAAGGTCATCTACGTTTTTAAGTCCTTGAGGCAGTCTTGAATTTTATTTAGATGATTAATTTCATCAGGCTTGATTGATAAATATAGTTGAGTATCATCTGCATAACAATGAAAATTTACAGAATGATTCCTTATAATATTGCCTAACGGAAGCATATATAATGTGAACAAAATAGGTCCGAGCACTGAGCCCTGTGGCACTCCATGGCTAACTTTGGTTTGCGTGGAAGATTCATCATTGACACGTACAAACTGAGAGCGTTCAGATAGATAGGACCTAAACCAGCCTAAAGCAGTTCCCTGTATGCCAACTAAGTGCTCTAGTCTTTGCAATAAGATATCATGATCGATAGTATCAAATGCAGCACTGAGATCGAGCAAAACAAGAATAGAGACAAGTCCCTTGTCGGAGGCTATTAGAATGTCATTTGTGACTTTAACCAGAGCTGTCTCTGTGCTATGATGTGTTCTAAAGCCAGACTGAAAATCTTCAAATAAATCATTGTTTTTTAAGTAATCACACAACTGTTTTGCGACTGCTTTCTCAAGAATTTTTGAGAAGAACGGAAGATTAGAAATAGGTCTATAATTGGCTAAAACCTCTGGATCGAGGTTGTGCTTTTTAAGAAGCGGTTTTATCACTGCTACTTTGAATGATTGTGGAACATAGCCTGATAATAAAGACATATTCATAATATTTAATAAAGAAGTGCTAATTAATGGAAAAACTTCCTTCAACAGCTTAGTTGGAATTGGGTCTAACATACACGTTGATGGTTTAGAAGAGAGAATCATTGAATTTAATTGTTCAAGGTTAATGGCTGAAAAGCATTCTAGTTTACTATCTAGCGTAATATTAGAACTTACGTTTCCGGGAGCTGTTGATAACACTATACTGGTCAAAGGCAAGAGGTCAATAATTTTGTTTCTAAGAGTAACAATTTTATCGTTAAAAAAGCACATAAAATCATTACTACTGAGTGCTATGGGAATAGAAGGCTCAATCGAGCTGTGGCTCTCTGTCAGCCTGGAAAAGAAATCTTGCATTATTCTTATTCTCATCTATTAATGAAGAGTAGTAGGCTGCTCTCGCTTTACGCAGTGCTTTCTTATATTCATTGAGAGTAATATGCCAAATTAAACGAGATTCTTCAAGTTTAGTGGAACGCCATATCCTTTCAAGTTGTCTCGACTTTTGCTTTATTTTGCGGGTTTCGGCATTATGCCATGGAGCTAATCTAGGTTGTTTTATTTTCTTCTTTTTCAAAGGAGCAACAGAGTCTAATTTTATTCGCAGCGCATCTGTAGCACTATCAACAACATGATCAATTTGGGGTGGTGTACATTTTGTATAAGTTTCCTCCCTTACATGCAGACATGCTATCGAGTTAAGTATTGGTGGAATCTCTTCCTTAAATTTGGCTATAGCACTAACAGATAGGTTTCTGCTGCAGGAGCTTTTGACTAATGCTTTGTAGTCTAGTAACAGTACTTCAAAAGTAGGAGGTGCGAGCGGAGGACCGAGGAGGGGGAGAGAGGAGGGGAAGCAGCAGACGTTTAAAGAAATGAGAACTCCTCTCCTCTGAGCGGTCATATTAAAGCGACGTCCGTTCATTATTACGTGGCAACAGCTGCATCAGCTGTGGAGTGTTTTGTCATAGCGCTGTATTTTAGTTAGATCAGCTGAACATTGTTCCCCCACATATTTACTTTGAATTCATTGAGAGTGCGGTATAATGAGACAATAACAGGCTACAGATGCAGACACACACACACAAATATATTTATATAAATATATACAATTTAAAGTATGAGAGCACTCTCATAATAACGTAACACAATCAGAGACTGGATATATCCCCCCCCTCTCTCTGGTCGCTGACATGGGGAATTGAAATTACGGGCCAAAAGTTGTATTTACAAGTATTAAAAGTAAGGACACCAAACCAACTGAGACCCGTCTGTCCGCCGCATCTACGCACTGTACAACACACACCTACACACTGTACCACACACACACACACCTACACACCGTACCACACACACACCACAGCTCTTAAAGCATAATCAGGCTACAGCCGTTGTGTATTTTATTATGTGAAGCACTAAATGGTTTTAGAAAAATATTGACTCTTTGTTTGTAGATATCTACTAAACTAAAGCAAATAAAGAGAGTAGGCCTGATATAGTGTGTGATATACATTTTACACACTGCTCTGCTTTCTGCACGGACCTCACAGCTGTTCTCTCTGGAAACATCGCAACGCGATGAAAGCAGTTTCTAAAATATTATCCAGGGGATGCATGCAGAGCTGTCATTGGCTGAGATAAGTCCGGCCGTGCGTCACGCCTCCACCGTTCCCCGAAATGCATCCGCGGAGGAGCCGTGGAGGAACCATCAGTGTATCCTCGGTTAGAGCTCCTCCAGAGAGCCTCCTCGACGCAATAATTCAAGGTGTATAAGATTGATATATAAATATGTGATTAAAGGAGGGGTAGGTAAGTTTGAGAAACCGGCTCGAGATACACTTTTTGTTATATTCCATGGAATGCTCTTAACATCCCGATGGCAATGAATATCTTAAATCCATTAAAAAATGTCATCTGTGGATGGCCTACCTGCCTGTCAGCCTTCCATCTGTGCACAAACTTATCTCGTGCCATCATTGGTCATGTGCGCGTTCGTGTGTGTTGGAGGAGGGGCTCTGTAAGGAAGTCTGAAGGAAGTGGCAGATTTTTTCCGGCTGTGTATTTTCAAATTCTAGCGCACTCGAGCTGGTTTCTCCAAAATGACCTACCCCACCTTTAAATGTCACACTTTAGTTTTTCTTTCTGCAAGTTTAGGAATAAATAATGTGTTGTGTATTACAGCACATTTTAAACACTCAACATGTCTTTAATGTTTATTTTAGCCGGAAGCAACAAGAAGCACAACCACTTCTAGAAGAGCGGAAGATGAACGTCAGCCTAATGTTGTGAGTATTCTGAATGTGGCCAAGACCAGAGAGATGGTCATTGATTTCAGGAGGGTGAGGACGTCTCCTCTACCCCTGTGCATTCTGGGAGAGGATGTGGCTGTTGTGGAGGACTACAAATACCTGGGAGTGCACTTAGACAATGGGCTGAACTGGAGGATCAACACTGACGCTGTGCACAAGAAGGGATATTAGAAGAAGGATATTCATTTCCATATTACTATTATTTATATATTCGTATATTTTGCCAAAGCAACAGGGAGCCACTGGAGAGAGGCGAAAGAGCCGCAAGCGGCAGGGCACTGACCACCCATATGCATTGCCTGCTTGCCCCGAGGCTATAAAGGCCAAACTCAACGGAGCCTCAGCGAGTTTGAGGAAACTGCAGCGAGAGAAGACCAATGCCTTGGCGAGAGAAAGGAGGGCCAAGAAAAACATGCAGGCTCTTCTGGAGGAACTGAAGGAGAAAAATCTCATAAACGAAGAGCTGAAAGACAAGCTTGAATGCTACTCAGGTAAAATAAAAAATATTGCATTGAATATTTTGTGTATTTTATGTTCTTTGTTAGACTTCCTAGTTACTATTAAAAGGAGACATACTAAATCACTTTTGCTAATTGAATTTCAGATCTTCCCGTTCACCTCCTGTCGAGGCAGGGTGTAGAGTACACCAAGGCCCAGAGAGATTTTGCTCTTACGCTCCATCTGCATGGTCCAAAGGCATATCACTACCTGAGAGACACTCTGCATATTCACCTCCCACATCCCAGTTCATTGCAAAGGTATTCTTCATGATGTCTAATTTTAAACTACATTAAGCACTACAGACTGTATTATCAGGAATGGTTAAACTTAATGATATAACAGCTCATGTCTCATGCTGATACATTTTGGTATTGTAGCTATTTTTAGTATGTCCAGTGTCTACAATAGGGATTGGGTAAGTGGTTAAATGGCTACTTTTTAATTTTACTAAGGTGGCTGAGCTCTCTTGATGCCAAACCTGGTCTCAACAAAATGATGTTGGACATGCTGGAAAGACGGCGTCAGGAAGATGAGGCCAAGTACGGATGTGTCACTCTGATGCTGTATGCCATGGCCATCAAAAAGCACGTCCAATATGATCCTCAGACACAAACAATGTCTGGATTTGTGGACATGGGGGATCGAATGAATGAGACTGACATTGCTTCTGAGGCTCTTGTGTTTATGGTGGTTGGGCTTCAAGGTTATTGGAAAGCTCCAATTGCTTATTATTTGACCAAGTCCCTCACACCAGAAACACAGAAAGTCTTGGTAGAGCATGCATTGGAAGAGCTACATCATCGTCAGATAAGGGTGGTGTGCATGACAATGGATGGTCATGCATCCAATGTCAGTATGTGCACCCAACTTGGGTGCCATCTAAAAGGAAACCCATGTGAGACCTTGAAGACCCATTTCCCACATCCAGTAACCCATGACAAGGTTTTTGTTATGATGGACGCTTGCCACATGCTGAAGCTGACACGCAATATGTTGCAGGTACATGCTGATTATTGCCTATTTTCTCTGGTTGACTCTATTCTGCTTTTTATACATTTTGATGTATGTTTGTATTTACATCATTGTGGAGAATATGGTGCTTTACATTTGACGTGTGCTAGCAGTGAAAAAATATTCTGATTCTGCAGGCATACAGCCCAATTAGAAGCATCACTGGCAGCATCAATTGGAGGTACATAGTTCATCTGAACAATGTCCAAAAGAAAAGTGGACTACATGCTGCCAACAGAGTCACAGATAAGCATGTGGACTTTGCTAATCAGAAGATGAAGGTATGTTTGTATGATGATTTATGTATAGAGGGCCGCAATAGAAATAGGCTCTAAGACTTTATTGTGTTTTTATCCGTGGTGATGATGTTTGTATCTTGTAGCGCTAATGTGCTCTTCATTTGAACTATCTCCTTATAAACTCAATCAAGGTCTCCCTGGCTGCTCAGACTTTGAGTAACTCTGTGGCAGTGGTGCTCCGTACCTTGCGGGAGATGGGCTATGCAGAGTTCAAAGACTGTGAGGCTACTACAGAATTTATTGAGGTAATACAGCTAGGGATTTGCATCATTGACCAAAATTCATTTTACAATATTCTACTGTTCTTAACAACATTTGAGTGATTAATTGCTTTAACCCATTTGATCCTGGTGGCATTCCCATTTTGTCATGTCATCACAGTTGAGATATTTCAGATTTTAAGTTTTCACAAAAACGTGAAAACACACCGCTTGTAGATCTTCTGTTTTTGTTATTCGGTATATAACACAACATTAATACATTAACATTTGAATTTGGGCATCAGGAATGATTAAATATTTATGACCATCCTCAAATTCAACAATATGCAGTACAGCAATTTCATTTTAAAAAGCACAGCCACAGAGGAAATGTAGTTCTATCAAGCTATTCCTCATACTTGGATAGTGGTGCTCTAATGGATAGTGAGGTGGGGTGAAGATCGGAAGGTTGTGAGTTCAAATCCCGCCAGGAACACCACCACTAGTGTGCCCTTGAGTAAGGCACATAGCCATTAGTTACTCCAGGGAGAATGTCCCTGTCATTGTAAGTCGCTTTGGATAAAAGCGTCAGCTAAATGAAATGTAATGTAATGTTTACTATCTGATAGCTGTTGACACCCAGTTATGGTGATGATTTCAGTGCTTCCAGTTAATTTAGATATTTGTTTATAGATAACGGACAGGCTGTTTGACATATTGAACAGCCGCAATCCCAGAGCCAAAGGGTTCAAAGCCCCCCTTGGTTCTAGGAATTGGACAAGCACCAGGGAGTTCTTGTCAAGAGCCAGGGGGTACTTGCTCACTTTGAAGATGGAAGATGGCACACCCCTTTACCGAACAAAGAGGTGTTTTAAAATAGTGAATGTTCTGTTGGTGATGCACTGATACCATTTTCGCCCCACACAAGTATAAGTACAACTACTCAACTTTTCAGTAGTCGCCAATACCCAGTACCATTTTTGTATTATTGATACCAATATATAATAATATACCAATGAATCAACTCTACCGGTTTCAGTGCATCCCTAAAGTCCATGACATAACTTTACGAGATGCTCTGTTCTCTTGTTTATCATCAAGTTTATGTGATTCTCTACTACTTTCTGCATCGAGTTGAGATGCTCTGTTGTCCTGTCTTCATCGAGTTCATAAGATGCTCTGTTGTCCTGTCTGCATCGAGTTCATAAGATGCTCTGTTTTCCTGTCTGCATCGAGTTCATAAGATGCTCTGTTGTCCTGTCTGCATCGAGTTCATAAGATGCTCTGTTTTCCTGTCTGCATCGAGTTCATAAGATGCTCTGTTTTCCTGTCTGCATCGAGTTCATGAGATGCTCTGTTTTCCTGTCTGCATCGAGTTCATAAGATGCTCTGTTTTCCTGTCTGCATCGAGTTCATAAGATGCTCTGTTTTCCTGTCTGCATCGAGTTCATGAGATGCCCTACTCTTCTGCATTGAGTTCATAAAGTGGTACGTATTATACACTATCTTGCTCCAATGTGTTTGCTGTCAGCGAATTTGTCTCTGTTCCTCTGTTGTGTTCAGTTTTTGTTCCCCCAGATGCAGGTGTCAAAATGGTATGTATTGCATGGTCTGTATGTTCAGTGGTGAATTAATTTAAGCAGGTTTAGTGTCCTAAAAGTAATTTTAAGCATCCTAAACCTCACACTGATTATACTTTTAAGATCAGGGATGCAAACTAGTCAGCTTTAGGGTACAGTCCCCTTTTCCCCCCAAAATGTAGCAATTAAGTGAATTGTGTGAAATGTGGATTTGTATCTGCCCTGGCAGCTCCATGAGAAGTGCTGCTCTGGGAGCCTTAACTATTTTCACCCTATACCGTATGTGTTTGCATCCCTGCTTTCTTGTCTCCTGTTTTGGTGGGATCATCGTAGTAATACAATATTTGCTTTTGAAGGTTCCTCTCTATCCTGGGCTTCATCATTAATGTCGACACGTTGATGTTGATGGTTCCTGTGCTGCTTGAAGGACAGCGATATGTCCTGACCTACAGGTTCAGCCAGGACCACTTGGAGCTTCTCTTTAACTCCATCAGAGCATCCGGTAGGGTTCATATTTACCAGCCGCAACACTAAGTGACAGCAAATGCTTGTATTCTTTTCAGTTTGTCTGTCCATATGTTTGTTTGTTTTTTTGGAAAAATGCGGTTCTGAAGACATATACAGTATCTGGAAGTGTCACAGAAACCATTTTGAGTATTAAGAAACATTTCTGTGTGTTTGTCTATCCGTTTGCAGAATTTGTCACCACTGTGATACAGTCTGAACTGTATGATAATGTCATTCAACTTAATTTATGTGGAAAAAGATCATTCAAGCGTTGCTGGTTCTAATTTGTCTTTTTTTTTTTTTAAAGCGTAAAGATATATTGAATATCTGTGTAATATACTTGTATATCTTGTGTTTTTTTAAGGTGGTTGGAATAACAACCCTAATGCCAGCCAGTTCAAATACATCTTCCGGAAGCTGATGGCCCGGTGTGGGGTTGTTAAACCATGCAGCAAAGGTAATGTGACGGCACAGGATGACACGGAGTCCCTATCAGCTGTAGCAATGTCCTCTGCTGCCCAGTCCTACCACATCGACATATCTACAAACCTGTCAGCTGTAGATATGTCCTCTGCAGAAGAAGGAGAAGATCTTCCATCCCCGTTTGCTGACATTCCTGCCCTTGTACATGACCACAGCTACCTTCCCACCCGCTTCGATGGTCTTGTGGACAACGCTCTTGTGTACATTTCAGGTAGAGGTCGACTGATAATGTATTTAGCTTATAACCGATTGTGCCAATAGTCAAAAGCTGCGGTGAAAACGATGGGCGATTAATCGGACAATAGTCCAAAAAAAAAAGTATTCACAGACCGTCAAATTCTAATTTCCCCATGCTTATTAATTATTATTAATCGGTCTACCTCTAATTTCAGGATTTGTTGTGCGACGGACTTTCAAGAAGCTGTCCTGTGATGTCTGCCGTGCCAGCCTGGTGACGGACGCTGCATCAGCCAGTAAGGACAAGAGCTACCACCTGCTGACTTTAAGAAACAATGGGGGCCTGGTGATTCCGTCTGAAGGCACAGTGAGTGTTGTCAGGGCAGCAGAGTGGGTAATTCGCCAGGCATCAGCAGATTCTAGACGATCACAGCCCATCAAACTGCTAGAGGTCCTCTACATTGTGCGGAAGAGGATAGGTCCAGAGGATGTGTTTTTGCTCGGGGAGCACATTGTCGACACACAGTATGGCATTGACAGTCACCACCAGACGCTGTTGACATTAGTTGTGTCCCTGTTTTTTAAGCTAAGGCTGCATCACATTGCAAAAACAACTACTCTGAGCTTACAGAGTGGCAGCATGAGACAGAAGCTCACAAAAACAGTCCTTTTCAAAGGGAATTAGCTCCAACTGTGTGTGCACATGTGTTACGTGCCGTAGTGGGTGCTTGTGTGTCTCCCTCTCTTTCCCCCTGATGTTTCTTCTTCTTCTTTGTTTAATGGCGAATCGCTACCACTAGGAGCATATATCGCCACCTACTATGTATTTATTAAATCTTCATGTTCCATGAGACGCAGCACTATGTTCCCCACATATGTTTATGTTTGCTCAGTCTAATAAACCCATAACATGGTTGTGAAAGAATACCAAAGCTGAGGCTGTACGATGATTGATTGTTGGTGTGCCATGTGTCACCGTGTGTCTTATTGGTTTTGTGTTATACTGTATTTTATTGTGTGCAGCTGGTCCTTATCTCCAAGACACATTTAAAACAAATAACCTTGAACCTTGAAGCCCCATCTCTCCCCACCTGCTCCTGCTTCCTACATCCCCTCCACACCACACCAAGTTGTTCTTCTTAATAATAATAATACATTTCTTTTGGGGGGCCGCCTTTCATAACACCCAAGGACACCTTACAGGGGCATAGGGGCAATATAGGGAACAATTTAAACAGTGGATTTTGTGATATATCAGCCGGGATGAGACAAGACAAACCACAAATGGACTACAGAAGGACACAAAAGGACACATGGTACAGCTTATATTATTCTTGGTCTTTTTTCAATAACATATTTCAAAGGTTCTGGATTTGTTTACAAATCTAGAAACTAAATACAAAACTAGGATGATATGAAGATCTCATGTCAAAAATTATTGTGATAAATTAGACAGAACTGGCCTGTCTGTGAGCACATTTTATGTTGGTTTGTTTCTTCTGATAAAGGTGTGAATATCTAAATAATATACCAACATATGCTATTGTCATTAGTTGTGTCCCTGTTCTTCAAGCTAAGGCATTGCTAAATTAACAACTCCTGGCTTATAGAGTGGTAACATGAGACCGATTTTTTTATATAAAATATAAATGTATTTTAATTTTATAATTTATTTATAATTTATTTTAAATATTAACAATATAATAAAATAAATGGAAATATATACACCGGAAAATATTTAATATAAATACCTTGTGTGTGTGTGTGTATAGCTATTGCTTTATCTGATTAATGTTATTGTCATATGAAAGTCCATGATTATAAGTATGCAGTATCATAACTACATCTTTGATGCTTATAAAAAAACAAACCGTTTGAAAATTGGTTGAAAATTGAGCAAGCTATGGTTATTTAAATAGTAAACCATAATGTTATGAATGAGAGAACTGCCTGTGGCAAGATGGCGGCCAAGTGGCAACGTCGGTCTCCATTGGCCAGCAGTGTGGGTGAGTCATCTAGTGTTTATATATATCTATGACATCAGTAGCTCAAAAGAGTAAAAGGAGATGCATGTTAACAAAATGTCCACTACAGTGGACATTTTCAATGGGCTGGGTCCCAGGAGGATATGTGCAATATATACATATGCCATTAATAACTGTAATATATACCTTGCTGCTAAATTCTAAGAACTGTTACAGGATTTGTATGTTGAAAAGTATTTTTTTTACTTTTATTTTTTTTATTATATTTTTTATTATATCATAACTTAGTACTTTTTTTTTAACATATGTAACATTAAGCTGTCTGTGGCTCTTTCCTGCTGTAACGATGCAAATTTCCCTTCTGTGTGACTAATAAAGGTATTCTGATTCTGAAGCTTTATCAAAAAGGAAGGTCTTAAGCGCACTCTTAAAAACGGATATGGTGTCTGCCGCCCGAACACAGACTGGAAGCTGATTCCACAAAAGTGGAGCTTGATAAGAAAAGGCTCTGGCTCCCATTGTACTTTTAGAGACTGTAGGAACAACCAACAACCGTGCATTCTTGGAACGCAATGCCCTAGTTGGACAGTAGGGTATAATGAGTTCTTTAAGGTAAGATGGCGCCTGCCCATTAAGGGCTTTGTAGGCGAGAAGAAGAATTTTAAATTCTATCCTGTGTTCTATAGGGAGCCAGTGTAAGGCAGCCAGAACAGGAGTAATGTGGTCCCTTTTCCTAACTCTGGTTAGTACGTGCTGCAGCATTTTGAATCAGCTGAAGCGATTTAACTGACTTCTTGGTACACCCTGATAATAAAGAGTTACAATAATCCAGCCTTGAAGTAACACATGCATGGACTAGTTTCTCTGCATCGTTTTGAGGCAAGATATGCCTGATTTTTGCTATGTTATGTAGATGAAAAAAGGCAGTCCTTGAGATTGATTTTATGTGGGCGTTAAAGGATAAATCCTAGGGATGTAACGATATATCGAATATCGCGATATTGCGGTAAATAAATGTCTCAATACCATCGTGAGACTGACCAAATCTTTTTTTATTTCTTTTTTAATACATTTTTTTTTTTAAATATATATATTTTTTTTAAACTTTATTTAACCAGATGGTCCCATTGAGATCATCGATCTCTTTTTCAAGGGAGACCTGTCCAACATGGCAGCAGATAACACAAAAGGACATAGTATTTACAGGGCTACATGTACATACCTAGAGACATTGACAAGTACCAATAGTATATTTATATCTCGCCCTGTCAATAAGCCTCACCTTCTTGGCAAAAACTGTATTGTTTCTGAAGTGGTGGAGAGACAATGCACAGTTTTACCCACTGCCGTCACCCATGGCCAAAGCACATCTCTCTGTCCCAGCAACATCAGTACCAAGCAAGAGAGTTTTTTCCACAGCAGGGGATATTGTAAACGCCCAAACATCCCAGCTTTTACCTGGAAATGTGGACATGCTCATATTCCTAAAAGATAACCTTGATGATGCTGAGTGAGTGAGTTAGAGTTGAGTTACTTGAAAAACTAAAGTGAAACTTGATTTATTTTATTGCAGGGTCTGATTATTATATTGTTGACACTTTAAAATACTACTATCCTATTAAAATGCTGTACAAATCAGATGTATAATTTAATAAAGAAAAAAAAATTCAAGAAAAAAAAAAGAATTCACATTTTTTCCCTTTGTTTTTCAATATCGCGATAAATATCGTACCGTGGGCTTTTTATCGCGATATTATCGTACCGTGAATTTTTGGTATCGTTACATCCCAATAGATCCTGATCTAATATAACACCAAGATTCCTTACAGTCTCACTGGAGGCCAAATTAATGCCATCCAGAGTTAATATATCTTTAGATAGATTATTTGGGCCGAGTACAATAACTTCAGTTTTGGCCGTGTTTAACATCAAAACATTTAAGGTCATCCACGTTTTTAAGTCCATGAGCTAGTCTTGACTTTTATTTAGATGATTGGTTTCATCAGGCTTGATGGATAAATATAGTTGAGTATCATCCGCATATGCGGATACAAGCGGCCGAGATGGGTTTTCTCCGCAGGGTGGCTGGTGTCTCCCTTAGGGATAAGGTGAGAAGTTCGGTCATCAGGGAGGGACTCGGAGTTGAGCCGCTCCTCCTTCGCGTCGAAAGGAGCCAGTTGAGGTGGTTCGGGCACCTAGTTAGGATGCCACCTGGGCGCCTCCCTAGGGAGGTGTTCCAGGCACGTCCAGCTGGGAAGAGACCAAGGGGTAGACCTAGGACCAGGTGGAGGGATTATATCTCTTCGCTGGCCTGGGAGTGCCTTGGGATCCCCCAGTCAGAGCTGGTTGATGTCGCCAGGGAAAAGGAAGTTTGGGGCTCTCTGCTGGAACTGCTACCCCCGCGACCCGACCACGGATAAGCAGAAGAAGATGGATGGATGGATGGATCATCCGCATAACAATGAAAATGTACAGAGTGATTCCTTATAATATTGCCTAACGGAAGCATATATAATGTGAACAAAATAGGTCCAAGCACTGAGCCCTGTGGCACTCCATGGCTAACTTTGGTTTGCATGGAAGATTCATCGTTGACACGTACAAACTGAGAGCGTTCAGATAGATAGGACCTAAACCAGCCTAAAGCAGTTCCCTGTATGCCAACTAAGTGCTTTAGTCTTTGCAATAGGATATCATGGTCGATAGTATCAAATGCAGCACTGAGATCGAGCAAGACAAGAATAGAGACAAGTCCTGTGTCAGAGGCTATTAGAAGGTAATTTGTGACTTTAACCAGAGCTGTCTCTGTGCTATGATGTGTTCTAAAGCCAGACTGAAAATCTTCAAATAAATCATTGTTTTTTAAGTAATCACACAACTGTTTTGCGACTGCTTTCTCAAGAATTTTTGAGAGGAACGGAAGATTAGAAATAGGTCTATAGTTGGCTAAAACCTCTGGATCGAGGTTGTGCTTTTTAAGAAGAGGTGTTATCACTGCTTTCAATGATTGTGGTTATAAATGGTTTTTTGGTTTGCATGGTCTCCTTGTGTTTAAATGCTTCTATAACGTCAACCCTGTAATGTACAATCAAATCATATTAATGTTTATTAATAATAAATAATATAATAATAATAATAAAAGCTGCAGTAATGTCCCATGATGCAATATGCATATATGCATGGGCGTCGCAGCCATTATATGAGGGTGGGACAAGTCCCCCCCACTTTTTGAAATGATTGGTTTAGACCCCCCCACTTTTACCATGTGGAAAGTCCGTGAATCGGTCTATCCACTCGCCACATTTTGTAGAGCGCTGTGCCAGTGCTTCACTATCAAATCCATTCCACTTGCTTATTGAGAGAATGCCCAAATCAATGAAACTCCGTACCATGTTTTCACTGCTACTTTGTACCAAGGCAGATTCTCACATAGCGCGCGCATGTTCAAGGAGTGTTGCCGTAGTCCGACAGCTCAGATCTGTTGTATGAAGCGATGCCGGTAGCGGAGGTAAGGCACACACACCAAGTGTTCAGGACATGGTTAATACAGCGAAAATCAAAGCTGACGATCTCTTGGTTTGATATGTTTTCTCCCCCAGACAACATGGACATACCAGCTGGTAGCAGTTAATCAGTTAACAGTGATGGCAGCGGCGGCGGCGTTTCACTTCTGGAGAGGAGTTTCGTCTTTATGTCATGATAGAGAGATACAAATACTGAATGGTTTAGATGAGAAAAGGCATCGAAATGCCAGGTTACTAGTATTTATCATGTAAACAGGGAACATGAATAACCCGATCTCTCTGTGCTCATGTAAACACCATGATGTCCATGTAGACGCAGTCAGTGTGTTTTACTGGAGCCTCAGTTCGATAAGAGATTATTTTCTGAGTTCTTTAACTTCGGTACTCTCTCTCAAAATGGTAATGTGCATTATGTTTTAATTATACTTCTTATCATTCAGAAGCTTTTTGTGTGTGTTTATGTTTTACTGAGTGCTTATAGGCCATTTCCATCCCAGTATTCAGTTAAATGTTTATTTTCTGTGCACATTACATAGACTAGCTAATATTCTACCTACTGCTTGGGACTTTGAGTCTTCAAAATGTCCAATGTCACAGACTGGGACTTACTTTAGAGTCAGTTGTATTTACATTCAGTATGACTTGTTATGATTCAATGTGAAAGAGTATACTGCTCAATAAATAGTGATCACTGCACCTCTCTTGACATCTAGGCGCTTGAGAGTGAGTCAGAGGCAGAACACAGGGACAGTGGAGAGAGGTCCATTGCTGAGGTGAGTGATGAAAGGGAAATGACAGTTTAGAGTCAATTGTGATGTGGACTCTCATCCCAGAATGTTAAGGAAATCAGTGGGGATATTGAACAGGAAGCATTTCAGTCAAGGGGCATCATGTGACCAATATAGACGGAAGAGCAACATTTAAGTCAATGATACCATTCCTAGGTGAACTTAACATCTGTATGGAGTCAGATCAGTCTCAATATTAATAAATGCTCACAGAAGGATTCACAAATGTATTTTGCGATTTATATATAAATGACTCTCCACAACAATATCTCTCAATGCACTCACAAATATTTATTGTTGTATATAAATGTACAAAAAATGGGCATTTAAACTGCTTTTTATTAATTCAAAGACGGCTCTGAATTAATAATCAAACATGTTTCCTTTCTTTACTACTGGATGAAATTACAAAATGTACCCATCATTTTCCTCATGCTAGTATAGCCACATAAAAGTATCAAACCACCTGTTAAAATGCACCAGAATACAGGAAATCTATTTTATTTCGTGGGGGAGGACCCCCACACACCCCTTTAAAAATGTCCCCCCCACATTCAGGATGCTTCCTACGCCCATGCATATATGTATGTGTCCATGAAGATATTGTTTGGTGCCAGGCCTTGCTTCCCCAATTCTCAAGTTTTAGATTTTCTGGGGACTGTGGGAACCTTAACTATATTCATTTTATTATGTGATTGGAGTCATGTTGAAAGGCCCACTGCTGAGGGACAACCAGCACCCCTCCACCCCCAGCACAGTCTGTTGCTCAGGTGACCACATAATTTGCCAAACAGAGTTTCAGATAAAGACACTGGATAAATCCAATGCCAAAGTCCTTCTGTAAAACGACTCTCTGAGATTTCAGCACTCCCTCAGTGATTCACTCTGAGTTCACACCAGAGTGCTCATCAGTGGCCGGAAAGTTGTGCAACATGGGAGAGTTTTGTAGAAGTGGAGTAAATACATTTCAATATTACAGAGAATGTGTTTGGTTGGTGGTATGCAGTGTTGGAAGTACTCAGATCGTATACTTAACCTGTTAAGCCCGAGAGACCCCGGTACCGGGGTACTGCCGCAACATCTTGCAGGAAACAGTGTCTGCGGGCATGTTCATTTAATAAACTATGAATGTTTTATATCCATGTAATAATAATAATAATAATAATAGATTTAATTTGTTAGCGCTTTTACAGGTGCTCAAAGACGCTTTACAGATATAGTGAAGGGAAAAGAAAAGGAAGGAACAACAAATAAATATATAGTTAAAGTAAAATAATACAAAAACAATCACACATTAAAAGCCAGATTGAAGAGGTGAGTTTTTTGAAGGTGGTGAGGTCAGTGCAGTCTCTGATGGGTTGGGGGAGTGAGTTCCAGAGGGAGGGGGCAGCGACGGAGAAGGCTCTGTCCCCCCAGGTCCGGTGATTGGTGCGGGTAGGGATGGATAGGAGGTTGGCTTCTGATGAGCGGAGGCAGCGGGAAGGGGCGTGGTGGTGCAGTGCACTGTGAGGTAGGGGGGGGCCTGATTGTTGAGGGCTTTGTGAGTAATGAGGAGGACTTTGAAGTTGATTCTTTGACGGACGGGGAGCCAGTGAAGGTTCTGGAGGACGGGAGTGATGTGGTCTCGGGAGCGGGTGTGGGTGAGGAGGCGGGCAGCAGAGTTCTGGATATGTTGGAGTTTATTGAGGAGGTTGGATGGTATGCCGTAGAGAATGCTATTGCAGTAGTCGAGTCGTGAAGTGATGAATGCATGAATCAGGGTTTCAGCAGCAGAGGAGGAGAGTGATGGGCGGAGACGGGCAATGTTTTTGAGGTGGAAAAAGGCGGTCCTGGTGATGTGATTTATGTGGTGGTTGAATTTGAGCTGACTGTCGAAGATGACTCCGAGGTTGCGGATGTGAGGGGGGGGAGGTAGAGTGTGGCTGTCAATGGTGAAGTTGAAATTCTGGATGTCTTTGATACGGGATGGGGGGCCGATGATGATGATGTCTGATTTGGCACTGTTCAGTTGGAGATAGTTTGTTTGCATCCATGCTTTTATTTCTGAGAGACAGTTGGTGAGAGTGGAGTGTGTTGTGGGGGTGATGGTTTTTGTTGAGATATAAAGTTGGATGTCATCGGCGTAGCAGTGAAATTGAAGGTTGTGGCGACAAATTATTTTGCCAAGGGGGAGCATGTTGAGGATGAAGAGGAGGGGGCCAAGCACCGAACCCTGGGGGACGCCTTGGGACAGAGGAGCAGTGGAGGAGGTGCAGTTGTTGATGTTGATAAACTGATGTCTGTCGGTGAGGTAGGATTTCAGCCAGGAGAGTGCAGTGTCGGTGATGTTGAGTGATGATTCGAGGAGGGACAGCAGGATGGCGTGGTTGATGGTGTGAGGCAATGACACGTTCAAGTATTTTTGACAGAAAGGGGAGATTTGAGATGGGCCGGAAGTTAGACATGATGTCAGATGTGAGTCCAGGTCTTTTGAGAATGGGTGTGACAGCAGCCAGTTTGAGAGAGGGGGGAACTGATCCAGATCTGAGGGAGGAGTTAATGATGGTGGCGATGAGTTGGGAGATGGCAGGGATGCTCTCTTTAACAAATTTGGAGGGCATTGGGTCAAGTGTGCAGGTGGAGTTCATTCCAGTCATGAAGTCGGACAGTTGCATGGGGGTCACAGGGGAGAAGTGGGACAGGGGCTGTGAGGTGAAGGGGGGGAGCCAGGAGGGGAGGTGGGGGGTGCTGATGAGGGTGTCAGATTGCTGTAAATGTTGCTGATTTTGGTTTGGAAAAACGAGAGGAAGGAGTTGCACTGTTCAGTGGTGAAGGATGAGGTGGCGTTGTCACAGGGTTTGAGAAGTTTGCTTATGGTGGAGAACAGACGCTTGGGGTTGCTGGAGCCAGACTGAATGAGTTGTGAGTAGTAATTAGACCGGGCTGCTTTGAGTGCGTTACTGTACTGCTGGAGATAGTCTTTGTAGATTTGAAGATAGACTGTTAGTGTGGTTTTCTTGTGTTGGCGTTCAAGTTGACGTTTCCTTGATTTCATTTGGCGGAGTTCGGGGGTATACCAGGGGGCGGAGTGTATGAAAGAGACATTTTTTGTTTTTGTGGGGGCCAGTTCATTGAGACAGAAGGAGAGGGTGCTGTTATAATAGTCCACAAGTTCAGATGGGTTTTCAGAAAGTGGGGGGGGGGAGACAGACATCTTGCAGGTAATGGAGGCAGTGATTGCTGAAGGTGAGATGGATTTGAGATTTCTGTAGGTTATTGTGCGTTTTTGCTTTTGGGCGGGGATGGGGATGTTGATGTCCATGATGATGGCCAGGTGATCAGAGATGTGGAGATTGAGGCTGGACAGATGATGGATGGTGAGACCAGTGGAGCAGACCAAGTCCAGGATGTGACCACGGCTGTGTGTTGGGAAGTTGATGTGTTGAGAGAAGTTGCAGCAGTGAAGGGTTTCCTTAAATTCAGAGGCATATTTGCAGGTTGGGTTGTCAACATGAATGTTAAAATCACCTAAGAGGAGAACAGATGGGGATATGGCAGAAAGCTGAGTGAGAATGTCAGAGAGGTCGGAGAGAAAGGAGGGGTTTGGCTTCGGGGGACGGTACATGATGGCTGTGACCAGGGGAGTGGGACCAGAGAGTTTAAAGATCAGGTGTTCAAATGAAGAAACATCAGGGATTCAGATTCACGTGTTGTTTGTTGTGATGGCGTGGTGTGGGCGTGTGACAGGACCGAATGGACGGGATGGAGTGTGGAGACGTGGAATGAAATACAAACTTACGGCCAGAGCCTCTGTGTGGAGGACGGCGTTTGCGGAGTATTTCATTATCTGCGAGGATGTCCATGCAGTCCGGATGCAGGCGGTTATTAAAGGAGTGGAGATCTGACAGGGAGTAGAGCTGCGGCATGATCCGGTGAAGTGGAGCTAGCACGGAGCTAGCTAATGCTGGGGACCCGGGCAGCAGAGACCAGGAGCCGGATGACCGTGGAAGAAGGAGCGGTGTGAGTCCAGATAAAATGAGAATTATAATCCACAGCATATCAGGAGAATAATTCCAGTGGTTTCCAGAGGAGAATCGTAGAAGGGGCTGACAGCCTGGTGCAGAGTGGGAGCCGGGTGACTAGCCTACTAGCTGGTTAGCTAGCTTGATAGCCACCGGCTGTAGGCGGCAGGGAGAGACGATGTCAGCGGGGAAGCCGGCTGATCGCAGCGGGATGGGAAGACCCACACGAGCCGCGGAGTTAGAGTGGAGTTAGGTTGGAGTTGGGGTGGAGACAGAAATGTTAGCTCAGCAGACTTCAGGGAGCCGAGGAGCATCTAGGTAGCAGCCTGCTAGGTCCGATAATGCTAGCTAGCTAGCGGGCTAGGGACCGGTGAGCAGGAAAGAGCCAGCAGGTAGGAGATGACAACACAAAGATCTGTGTCGATTCGATATAGAGATGCTGCTATTTTTGCTGATGACTGACGTTTCAAAAGTAGAGAGCCAGACAGGTAACATGTAACGGAAAGAAACTCATCTAACTGATCATTTTAATTTTTATTTTTTTTAAAACCCCACAATGCTAACGCTGAGCCTCTGAATTAGCAACGAGCGAAAAATGCTAACAGATGACTGCCCCGAAATTCACTCACAAAACCTTATTATTTATATTTGCACATCGTTTCACATCGTGAGGAGACACAGAATCGAAGGGTACCCTCATTATCACTCAATTATACGAACTCGCGGAGATAATAACAAGAACAGACATCAAAACATATAGCTCTAGGTAGCTAAAAACGCTAACATGGCTCACCTGTGTCGTAGTCTGGTCAAAAGTGGTCTTCAATGGCATTAAAACGATAAAAATGCTGCTGAAGTTAATCCATAGGTTAATCCAATGTGTCTGTGTCCCTTTGAAATGATTTCTGATAATCCATGAGAAATAAACCTGCTTTTCAGGTTTCCAGATGTCAGAGCTAGAGCTATAGCTCAAAAACTGCGTCCGGGAAGCCCCCACCTTTTTGTTTTACCATGTGTGTGAGTGGGGAGATTCCCCTTCGATTCTATTGGCTCTAACGGTCAGAAAGAGATGTCAATCACCAAAATCGACCAATGGGTTCCAGAGAAACGGTAAAACCCCCATTTCCACCCAAATCACTTCAGAGGTGGAGTTGTTTTTGCTAAACCTCTTTAAAAAGGTCAAATGTCACTTGTTTTGCATCACTCTTGATACAGGGTACTTATTATATGTTGTACTTTGGATTCCTAAAGCTTTTAGTCGACCTTATCATCATCCAAGGGTAGTTTTCACTATAACTAAAAAAGAATTTTTGGACGGACACTATAATTTACAGTTTTTTACTATGTTCAATCTGAATTTTCTTTAAAATAAAAACATCTATATTGATTCTGACTTTTCTACATCCAACTCACAGGTTTATCATTACTTTGAGAAAAAAGATTATTAATTCAACCCTTTTAGAAGGGAAGATATGGTCATTTGTTCTGGGAATGTCATTTTCGAGCCTGAGATCCGAAAAACAGGCTTCGGGCTAAACAGGTTAAGTGCTTAGGCGGTGTGTGGCGCAGTGGGTTGTGCGTTGGTGTTCGGATCAGGGGGTCACATACACACACACACACACACACACACACACACACACACACACACACTCACACACATAGACACACATACTGACACACATACACACACCACACAGAAGGACACAAATAAAGTTGTTTTTTCTATTTCTTCTGAATTGTAGAAATCCTTGGTGTTTCAATACCCCCGTAGCACATTGTTGCCCTGAGGCAACAAACCAACCCCTGGTTGAGAGGTGTCACATTTTTAAATTGATAGAATATCAAGACCCCTCAGCTCCTAAAACACATGGTGAAAAAAATGTTTCCTCCCAAAATAAAAAGTTATGCCATAGAGAACTTGAGTACATGTACTTCGTTACTTCCCACCACTGGCAGTATGAGGGAGGTAAGGAATGTCACAAGTAGACTATGTGTCATTTAGGTTTTCAGTTGACTGCCTGAACTAGTTTGCAGGGGGGGGGGGGGGAGGGTGCAGTTACATTAGTATGTAAAACACCCAGTCTGTGAGTCTGAGGTTGAATGGGGGACTGGAGTAAAGGTATCAGCATCAGGTTTTGAATTGAACCAGGGCAAAAGACAAAGGGGGGGTTGTGTTGTCAGAGTCACGCATGTGGGGGAGGTGACTAATAAGAGGAACAAGAAAAAACAAGTTTGAGTTTTAGAGCGGTGAAGAGCAGGCCTCCAGGGCGAGAGAGAGAGAGAGAGAGAGAGAGAGAGAGAGAGAGAGAGAGAGAGAGAGAGAGAGAGAGAGA
>JAPTMU010000147.1:343881-363627 GCA_028583405.1 Pogonophryne albipinna | reverse complement strand
TATCTAATAGGTTCGTTTTCCACTGACCTTATTTCGAGCTATTTTCCAAAATCCTATGGAGAAATCCCCATTGCCTTTTAGTCGAGGGAAACCGAACGCAGCTTACTTCCTGGTTTTAGGACGCGTCACTGCAACACTAAGTTGATGCGATTTGATTGGATTGTGAGGCAAGGGAAGCCAGCCGCCTCTGGCTTCCCTTGGCATGGCCCTGACCAATCACAGGTTGGCAGGGGCATCACGTGGGCCTCATCTGATTGGCCAATCCCTCCATTTTTTTCACCAAGGGAAGCCAATTTCGGCTGGCCTCCTCTCCCAGCAGAGAGTGCAATCTACTGTTTCACCATAACATCTAGAGGGGCGCTGTTTCACTCTTTGTAAAATACTCAATGAGAATGGGGGAGAGACGGGCCGGCAGCAACACACAACAAAGAATTTCCGAAACTAAACGAAGTGTTTTTATTTATTTATTAAAATTATAACTACAATCCGAAAAAAGCCTGGCTTCCCTTGGCCTCCAGGAGAAAACGCCTCTGCTCCTCTCCTGTTATCCCTTACTGAAAACCTCCGTGAGAGCAGAGTGACTTTGCAGAAAGGCTCTGGCGTGTTTATGAAAACATGCGAAAGGTAGAACTTATTCATAGTTAATGAAGAGTGGCTTCCAGCAGCCCCAACAAACGTCAGTCCACACGCCTCTCTCCATTTCCCCAGAAAAGTCACGCATAGAAGAGACAGTGGTGCAAAGTAACTAAGTACATTTAGTCAAGTACTTTATTTGAGGGACTTTATTTAATACCTTTAGTTACTTTACAGATGTGGATGAATGATGGTAAATATAATCAAGTGTTGAATCAGACTTTAGTTCCACCTGGAGTAAATCCACCAGCTACCCTGCAGTCTACAAAGTCATTCAGACTAGCTGCACCTTCACCAGCTTTGAGAACACTTTCATGATCAATCATTATAAAACATATCATATATATTATTCTGAAATGGACCAATCTGCACAACGACTACTTTCACTGTCTTTCACTATATTTTGATGAGAATACTTTTCTACTTTCACTTGAGGAACATTTTGAATGCAGGACTTTTACTGTAACAGAGTATTCCTACACTCTGGTACTTCTACTTTTACTCAAGTACAAGATCTGAGTACTTCTACATTTACTCAAGTACAAGATCTGAGTACTCCTTCTTTCACTCAAGCAGTGCAAGATCTGTGTACTTCTACCACCTCTGTTTTACAGACTCGATCCACACACACACACACACGCACATACGCACGCACGCACGCACGCACACACACACACACACACACACACACACACACACACACACACACACACACAAGCACACACACACACAAAGAAGACAAAGCAGATGCTGAAGGTGACAAACAGATGAGGGACGAGGGGATGAGGTTCAGAGGAAGACAGTCCGGCACCCTTTGAAATATTCATCTGCTCCGGGTGAATAATTGATGGCGTACAGAAGACAGATGCATGAGGGAGACAAAATGGATGTAAAGAGGTTAGATAGATAGATAGATAGATAGATAGAGAGAGAGAGAGGCATCTCCGGGTAATAAAGGTACAAATCTCCTGTCACCAGAGGTGGGAAGTAGTGGAGTCTGGGGCTCAGTGGGTAGTGCGCTGGACATCGAATCAGGGGGTAGCAAGTTTGAGTCCCATGGCAGTCAGCATGTCGTTGTGTCCCTGGGCAAGACACTTCACCCAAAATGACTCCTGTGGGGATTGTCCACAGTACTGAATGTATGTTAGACGCTTTGGATAAAAGCGTCTAACAAATGACATGTAATGAGTACAAATACTTCGTTACTGTTCCTAAGTACGTTTTTCTGGTATCAGTACTTTACACCACTACTTATTTTTCTGACGACTTTTTCCTTTGACTTCTTACATGTTGAACCCAAATACCTGTACTTTCTACTTCTTACATGTTGAACCCAAATACCTGTACTTTCTACTTCTTACATGTTGAACTCAAATACCTGTACTTTCTACTTCTTACATGTTGAACTCAAATACCTGTACTTTCTACTTCTTACATGTTGAACCCAAATACCTGTACTTTCTACTTCTTACATGTTGAACTCAAATACCTGTACTTTCTACTTCTTACATGTTGAACCCAAATACCTGTACTTTCTACTTCTTACATGTTGAACCCAAATACCTGTACTTTCTACTTCTTACATGTTGAACACTAATACCTGAACTTTCTACTTCTTACATGTTGAACCCAAATACCTGTACTTTCTACTTCTTACATGTTGAACACAAATACCTGTACTTTCTACTTCTTACATGTTGAACTCAAATACCTGTACTTTCTACTTCTTACATGTTGAACTCAAATACCTGTACTTTCTACTTCTCTCATTTTCCAAACAGCTGGTTCCTTTAGTCTGAATGTGTGTTTGGTGGCGTGATCATTATTCTTTAGAGTCATTGCGTGCCTATTGATTTGAACACGATCCGTGTATCCAGTGGCGTAACTATTGACGGTGCAGCATTGACCGGTTCACGCAGTCTTCAAAGTAACCAAGCAACCTAAATGAATTTGTAATGTGTCTGTCCAATGACCTTGCTCCCTTTCATGACATATGATACCTTGCGTGACGAGCGACCCGTTTAATCAACCTGTACTGTACTCTAGCTAGCAGCAGCTAGTTGCATTATAAAAAATGTAATAGCTTGCATTTATAATGTACAGCAAACCAAAGCACAAGAGCAGCGCTCAAAAGAGAAAGGACAAGAGAGAACAAGGAGATAAATAGCTAAACAGCTAAACTGACAAAATTAGACCGTTTTTTTGGTCATACATCATCCTCAAAATCGAGCGCTAACGTTAGCAATGTTAACGTGCAGCGGCAGCCGGAGCCGGAGGCTAACGATAGCTCACCTGCCTCACCACCATCTAGCTCCACAAGTGAAGCTGTATCCGTGGCTGTGCGACCTTCTTCTCCAGCCAGTCAGGAGCAGAGGCTGGATTTGGCTGTGCCCGGCGGTGGTCCAACAGTTCCCCCAAGGGCCCCAACCGATAGGGGACTCTATGGCGCTATTGAGACCCCCGACGCCAAGATTACAAGCTATATTAGAGCAACTGGTCCATGTAGGCCTACCGACCCATTCCCCAGAGACAAACATCAAGGAAACAGGTTTCATCCTCTTCTTAGTTCGCTGTGCCGTTGTCAGGCTGTGGTCTGAGGCCAGGCAGGCTGTTGTTGGTAGCCTATACATGTGGCGCTTCTGAGTGGACCAATGGAAACGTTGTCATGTTGCCGTTGTTCAGCATGGAAACATTCATTAGCTAACAATGACATTATTGTTCTATATAAAGGGAGGTCAGGTACTCTTTAAAACAGCTGCTAGTTATGGGTACTTTTTACTGAAGTACACTTCAAAGCCTCTTTACTTTTACTTGAGTAAAGAAGTTTAGTCAGTACTTCTACTTTCACCAGAGTATTTTAAACACAAGTATCTGTACTTCTACTTGAGTAAAGGATGTGCACTTTTGCCCTCTCTGCCTGTCACCACCATGACCATAAATCTCACCACATCACTTATTTTACCGTCCACTTCTGTCTCATGGAAAGTCTTTATTATAAACCTCTTTTTAAATTATATTCAACAAAGATTGCCAATCTAAAAACCACCTTGGATTAGTTCATTTAGCATTCCTGATGGGGCAAGTGGTAATACTGGGTTTATGTTCAATTGACCGGACTACTTTAATGCAGGGGTGGGGAACCTCCGGCCCGTATACGGTCCGCGAGACCATTTGTTACGGCCCTCGAGGTAATTTATAAACACACGCAAAAAGAAGAAATCTAGACCGCAAAAGCCTGTTTTTCCTGGCTAAGGACAGGTTCCTTGAACACAATACGAGCGTAACGTGTCATCACGTGGCGTAGTGCTGACGGAGAGCATTAGAACGCCGCTCCAGCACTTCAAAAATTGCACTACCCATAAGGAGCCGTACACATGCCGCAGCTTTTGCGTGGCTGTGTCTTTAGTTGTAAGCTCAGTGGCGATCTGTTCATCTGACATACTGATCATACAATAACGCCATCGAAAATAATATGCTACATTACAGTGGAACTACTTCTGGGTCTTTGTGTGTCATTCAAGCTCGGCTGTGTGTGTGGCACAAGCGCATTTGGTTTGAGCGAGCCAGAGAGAGAGCGGTACCGGAGATTGTTGTTATTAGCATCTGGTTAGCTAGCTATGCTAACGAATATAAGGAGCTGTTTCTACAACCAGGTGGAAGAGAGCTGTCTCCTGACGGACTGAGAGAGATAACCTCAGCTCAGTGAGGTAAAGGCACACCTTCATATGATCATTATAGTTATACAAAAAATAAGAGAATACATAAAAACCAGGTATAAAATATGATATGACAGTAAAAAAAAGTTATTATTAATAAACAAGAATAGAGTTTAAAAGGAGAGTGATTTGTAAAATATCCACAAAGAAAAATTAAATCTGCTTCCAGTTCTGTTTCATCTGGGTGTTCAGAGATGTTTCCATAGATCTCTTCATGTTGCTCTCAAAGTGCACCAGATTAATGCTTTTAACTTCAATATTTAAAAAGATAATCTTCCCCGGGGAGCATGCCCCCGCCCGGACCCCCCTAGAGGAGGTTAGGTCCCCCCCCACTTAAATCATGTTCACATGGATAGGATACTTAATACATTTGCACACATCTTGTGTGTCCATGCGTGAGTCATGGTGAGATATCTGGATTAAGAGGTTGCTCTTTCTTTGCACAGCCTGAAAGAAAGGCCAAATGAATGGGCTGTGATTTTAGTTTTTTTTAGCAGAGGTTGAGGTCAATAATTTGTACGGCCCTCGGAGGATGTTGTGAAAATTGAAATGGCCCTTGAGAGGAAAAAGGTTCCCCACCCCTGCCCTAAATGATTAACATATTGTACGTTCTGTTATATTTTTACATTGGACGTTACCACAAGTCTTTACCATCTTCTAAATGGATATATCCTACTTTTCTCTGTTTTATATCAAAGTAAAATATCTTTGGGTTTTGGACTGACCAAACATGTTATTTAAAGATCTTATACCTGTAATAAATAAGAATAAGACGTATAGTTCTTGTTATTTACATTTGAACACAATGACACTTACTCTCACTCCCTATTTTCGCACCGCCTGTCTGAGCGAGCAGACAAAGCCACCACTGACACACACACACACACACAGTAACATACTGTCCAACCCGAGGCATGCTGCGATGTCCTCAGTGCCTGTGTGTGTGTGTGTGTGTGTGGTGTGTGTGTGTGTGTGTGTGTGTGTGTGTGTGTGTGTGTGTGTGGTGTGTGTGTGTGTGTGTGTGTGTGTGTGTGTGTGTGTGTGTGTGTGTGTGTGTGTGTGTGTGTGTGTGTGTGTGTGTGTGTGTGTGTGTGTGTGTGTGTGTGTGTGTGTGTGTGTGGTGTGTGTGTGTGTGTGTGTGTGTGTGTGTGTGTGTGTGTGTGTGTGTGTGTGTGTGTGTGTGTGTGTGTTAATTAGCATTTTCACCTTTTTCTCTCCCTCTGTGCCGTGGAATGGGATTTCTTTGATTGACAGGTGTGACACATGTTAACACAGCGACAAATGTGATTATTACTGCTGCCACATGAATATGTCATGTCAGCGTGGCCATGGCAACAGTACCAGTGTTACCTTGGTGTGTGTGTGTGTGCTAAACATGTTCATTTCTGTGTTTTCCTCCTCAGGTTAACGGAGCTGTCGGGCTTGCTCTCAGACGGGCCTGTAAACTATAAATACAAAACCAAATGCACGTGGCTGATAGAAGGATAGTAAGTGTTTTTATATCTCTATCATCATGACTTTGTTTGACTTGGTTACACGGTGTGATGCGTCTTGTTTGCAGCTCCATGTGAATAGCAGGTGTTTGTGTTATTATTGTGTTGCTTTGTTCACATTAACTGCTCAGAGATGCACGCTGCTGCAGCTGAATGCACACAGAGATTACTATGCAATGTTATTTAAATGGTTCATTCTGTTCACGACGCCCGCTTGCACTAAATGTTAAATATCAGCCTCATTGCAGGGATGAAAACGTTATACTAGTTTACTCCTAGTTGTCTTGCATAGTTCAGTTAGAATTTGGTTAAGTCTGATGATTTTATTGACTTTATTTTTAGTGCCACATTAAGGGGTTCATTCAAGGATACGAAAGAGGATTAAGGCCACGACGTGTAAAAACAGAAATGTGGAGATCTGACCAAAAGTGTTTTTTTTATTTTATTCTTAAAATTAAAGTCAGAATTGTGAGATTAAAGCCAGATTTCTGAAAAAGCCTGAAAAAAGAAAAAAAATCTGATAAAAAAAAAAATGTCAAGAATGAAAGTAAATTTAAAAAAGACGGAATTAAAAAAAGTCAAAATTTGAGAAACATTTTAAGAATTCAGAAAAAAAGTCAAAATTCAACAAAAAAATGCAAGAATTCTGAAAATAAATCAGAATACAAAAAAGTCAAAAATCTGAAAGAAGTAATGAATGTTACTCAAAGATACGTCAAAGATGTTGAATTTCTGAAGAAAAATCTGAAAAAGTAAAAATCTAAAAAAGCAGATTTCTGAAAAAAGTCAGGATTCTGAAAAAAAAATCTGAATAGAAAAATAATTCTGAAAAAAGTCAGAATAAAAAGTCAAAAATCTGAAAAAAGCAATAATTCTGAAAAAAGTCAGATTATGCAAAAAGTTTAAATTCGAGAAAATGCAAGAATTAGGAAAAAAGTCAGAATTATGAAAATATAGAGAATCTGAAAAAAGTCAAAGATCTGAAAAAAGCAATAATTCTGAAAAAAAATCCGTTTTCTCAAAAAGAAATCTGAAAAAAAAATAGAATTCTGAAAAAATAGTGGATATAAATAAAAAAACTACAATAATATATAAAATTAAATCATGAATACATAAAATATAATAACATAATAAAATCTAGCTGGTCATTGGTTTTCTGCAGCAGAAGTACGAATGCCACGAGGCCACGTAGGTCATATATATTCATCAAATGCATTTCTGATTATCTCTTTATGTTCTCTCTCCCAGTCCTAATGCAGTGCTCCGGCTGCGCTTCAATCATTTTGCCACCGAGTGCAGCTGGGACCACATGTACGTGTATGACGGAGACTCGATCTACGCCCCTCTGATTGCTGCCTTCAGGTGAGAGCTGTCTGTCACTCTGAATAACAGCTGGAGTAATATGGAAATGCCTCACAGTCTGAAGTCAAATGATTCACGGTGGAGGCAAACAAAGAGCCTCACAATCACCCACAAAACAACCATAAAATATATTTGCAATCAGCCGTGAATAATACATCTTTCCGGGGCATTATTGTGTACGTTCAATAATCTCCAAGCATGTGGGTGGACCTCTTTCATCTGACGGAAACTCATTAAAAAACACGTTAATGCCACAATAATTCACCAACCTGCCATTTTCAGTCCGCTGAACAGAGGCTTGAAGCACGGATACGAAAGAGGATTAAGGCCACGTGGAAAAGAGAAATGTGGAGATCTGAGTGTTTTTTTAAATTTTGTATTCTTAAAATTAAAGTCATATTTGTGCGACAGAATTCTGAGAACGCCTGAATACAACAAAACAAGAGAGACAGAATAACAGCACCCTTTCTTTTGACGCTCACATCAACAACATTACTCGATCTGCCTACTTCCACCTCCGCAATATTAACCGTCTCCGCCCGTCACTCACACCCAACAGCACCGCCATCCTCATCCACGCCCTCGTTACATCCGTATTGATTATTGAAACTCCATACTCTCTGGCCTTCCTCACAAATCCCTGCGTCAGCTCCAACTGGTCCAAAACTGAGCCGCCCGTATCATTACCAGAACTCCTTCCATTGATCGTATCTCTCCGGTTCTTCAACAACTCCATTGGTTCCCCGTTAAATAGCGCATCGACTTCAAAGTGTTGCTCCTCACCTTCAAGGCCCTTCACACACCTCCATATCTCTCTGAACTCCTTCACACCCTCCCTCTCGTGCCCTCCGATCCTCCTCTGCCTTCCAGCTCACTGTACCTTCTGCCCGCCGGACCACCATGGGGTCAAGAGCCTTCAGCCCCTCTGCCCCCCGTCTCTGGAACTCTCTCCCACAAGACATCCGCAATATGGACTCACTCTCAACCTTCAAATCCTGCCTGGAAACCCACCTTTTTAAACTGAAGTATTCTATATCTTAATTCTTCTAAACTGATTGTTGTTTTTAAGAAATAAATAATACGGTATTCTGTTTTTCACATTTGTTCTTTTTTAAATCTGTTCGAAATAAAGACTGAAAAAAAAAAAAAAAGTCTTGAATGACTGTTTGACCTTCTCTTTTTTTTAATTATTGAGAGCTTTGAAAGGCGCTCATAAATAAAATGCATTATTATTATTATAAAAAAAATAAAAATCAGAAAAGTCAAAAAAAATCTGAATAAAACAAAAAAAATCAGAATTCTGAAAAAATACTGAATTCTGTAAAAAATCTGAGTTTTGTGTATATTCAATCATCTCTAAGCATTTGGGTTGTAAACTGTAAAACCGATTGTTGTGTTTTTAAGTCTCGAATGACTGTTTGACCTTCTTTGTTGCTTGTTTTAAAAAATTCTGAAAAAAGTCGAATCAAATCTGAGTAAAACAAAAAATTCAGAATTCTGAAATAAAGTCAGATTTCTGAAAAAAGTCAGAATTCAGAGTTTTGTGTATATTCAATCATCTCCAAGCATGTGGGTGGACCTGTTTCATCTGACGGAAACTCATTAAAAACACGTGAATGCCACAATAATTCACAAACCTGCCATTTTTCAGTCAGAGGCTTGAAGCAGCTAATTCGGCTTCTGGCATTTGAACATACAAAGCCTAGACCTGTGTAGGATTATAACCTACAATACACATGTTGACAGCGGATAATACGGGGCACATGTTTCCAGCAGGGAAGAGGCTTTTGGCTCTTCTGAACGAGGGCATTCTATTTAATGAAAAAGACCGCAGGAGCAAATAATAAACCCCCACTTCATCGAACTAATAAAAACCAAATGCATTATGTCTCTGCGCTGCGATGTTATTTTACTTTAACAATAATCATATTTTTATTGGAGTGTGCCTTTGCTCAAATGGAATCTGTTTATCTCACAGCTGTGCAGCTTTCAGCCCCGAGTCGATAAAACACAGCTTCCAAATGCCCTTTATCATTATTACTGTTGTGTGTTCACTGTTACGCTGCTTCTGACAGTCTTGCACTAATGTACCTTCTCAAAGATAAGATAGGACTTTATTCATCCCGAGGGAAATTGTTGTGCCAGAGTTACAAAAATACAATAAGCACAGCAGCATGATTGAAATAACTGCAGGAAACATAGATGGAGATATTGAAGTGACTGTTATTTCGTATATATCGATTGTTGTGCTTTTATTAAGGTCTTAATGTCTGCATATGTATACATCTGATTGTGGGAAACGGTATTTCGATCTCTGTCTGTACCCACAAACTGGAGATTGACACTCCAGTTGCCTCTGACCTGATGCTCTGATGTTCCTCAGTGGTTTGGTGGTTCCAGAGATCAGAGGAAATGAATCCGTTCCTGAGGTGGAAACCACGTCCGGATACGCTCTGCTTCACTTCTTCAGCGACGCAGCGTACAACCTCACCGGCTTCAGCATCGCTTACTCGTACGTTCCTTCTCCGAGTCTGATAGAGGAATGTCTGATAGAGCAAATATATATGTATATAAGAACACCAAAAGTCAGTCTGTCTGTCCGATCATTGCAAGCTAAATTACAAATAACTTCTAGCTATCTGTCGTTCAAACTGGCTCGCGAACACTTGCATCATATCTAGTGAATTGTATCCATCTATCTCTCTCTCTCTCTCTCTATCTATCTATCTATCCATCCATCCATCCATCTATCTCTCTATCTATCTATCCATCCATCCATCCATCCATCTCTCTATCTATCCATCCATCTCTCTATCTATCCATCCATCTCTATCTCTCTATCTCTCTATCTATCTATCTATCCATCCATCCATCCATCTATCTCTCTATCTATCTATCCATCTCTCTATCTATCCATCCATCTCTATCTCTCTATCTCTCTATCTATCTATCTATCCATCCATCCATCCATCCATCCATCTCTCTATCTATCCATCCATCTCTCTATCTATCCATACATCTCTATCTCTCGATCTATCTATCTATCTATCTATCTATCCATCCATCCATCCATCTCTCTCTCTCTCTATCCATCCATCTATCTCTCTCTCTCTCTAACCATCTATCTCTATCTCTCTATCTATCCATCCATCTATCCATCCATCCATCCATCTCTCTCTCTCTCTCTATCCATCCATCTATCTCTCTCTCTCTCTCTATCTATCTATCTCTCTATCTATCCATCTATCTATCTCTCTCTCTATCTATCCATCTATCCATCCATCCATCCATCTCTCTCTCTCTATCCATCCATCTATCTCTCTCTCTCTCTCTATCTATCTATCTCTCTATCTATCTATCTATCTATCTATCTATCTCTCTCTCTATATATCCATCTATCCATCCATCCATCTATCTATCTATCTCTCTCTCTATCTCTCTCTCTATCTATCTCTCGATCTATCTATCTATCTATCCATCCATCCATCCATCTCTCTCTCTCTCTATCCATCCATCTATCTCTCTCTCTCTAACCATCTATCTCTATCTCTCTATCTATCCATCCATCTATCCATCCATCCATCCACCCATCCATCTATCTCTCTCTCTCTATATCTCTCTATCTCTCTATCTATCTATCTATCTATCTCTCTCTCTCTCTCTCTATCTATCCATCTATCATCCATCCATCCATCCATCCATCCATCCATCTCTCTCTCTCTCTATCTATCCATCCATCCATCCATCTATCTCTCTATCTATCTATCCATCCATCCATCCATCCATCTCTCTATCTATCCATCCATCTCTCTATCTATCCATCCATCTATCTATCTATCCATCCATCCATCCATCTCTCTCTCTCTCTCTCTCTCTAACCATCCATCTCTCTATCTATCCATCCATCTATCCATCCATCCATCCATCCATCTCTCTCTCTCTCTATCCATCCATCTATCTCTCTCTCTCTATATCTATCTATCTCTCTATCTATCTATCTATCTATCTATCTATCTATCTATCTCTCTCTCTATCCATCCATCCATCCATCCATCCATCTCTCTCTCTCTCTCTCTCTCTATCTATCTATATCTCTCTCTCTCTCTATCTATCTATATCTCTCTCTATCTATCTCTCTATCTATCTCTCTATCTCTCTATCTATCTCTCTATCTACAGTAACAACTTAATAAGCTAGTTAGCAAAAGTCAGCTGTGCATCAATCTGTGTATAGTATTGTAAAATGAAAGTGTCAATGTTTTTGCCTGTAGTGTCTCGACTTAAACAATAGAGATATTTAAAAAACTAAGTGGAACTAGTTAAATAAGATAAGATGTACTTTATTGATCCCAAATTGGGAAATTGTTGCTTGCCTTCTCTGAGCTGTCTGGTTTTCTTACTAAATATCTGACCCATTGTTGACTTTCTGTCTCACTGTGAACTTCAGGATAAACTCTTGTCTATCCGTCAACAGTACAGTATCGTGAAATGAAAGTGGATGAAAGCCAATGTTTTTGCCTGTAGTGTCTCGACGAAAGCAATAGAGATATTAGAGATATTTGAAAAAACAAAGTGGCCTTAACTAGTTGCTTGCCTTCTCTGAGCTGTGGTGTTTTCTGACTAAACATCTGACCCATGGTTGACTTTCTTTCTCGCTGTGTCTGCCTTCAGGATAAACTCTTGTCCCAACAACTGCTCGGGTCACGGCAGATGCAGCACGGCGAACTCAGCGTCGGGTCGTGTTTACTGCGAGTGTGAGGAGTATTGGAAAGGAGAGGCGTGCAACATCCCGTACTGCAGGGGGAACTGTGGGAGTCCTGGGAGAGGATACTGTGATCTGACCGGAGAGAAGCTGTGTGTCTGCAACGACAGCTGGCAAGGTGAGGAGAGGAAGAAGTACACGCATCCTTTACTCAAGTAGAAGTACAGATACTCGTGTTTAAAAATACTCTGGTGAAAGTAGAAGTACTGACTAAACTTCTTTCCTCAAGTCAAAGTAAAGAGGCTTTGAAATGTACTTCAGTAAAATGTACCCATAACTAGCAGCTGTTTTAAAGAGTACCTGACCTCCCTTTATATTAATAGAACAATAATGTCATTGTTAGCTAATGAATGTTTCCATGCTGAACAAGGGCAACATGACAACGTTTCCATTGGTCCCTCTTCTTTAGAGAAGACCAGGAAATGATGGATACACGGATCGTGTTCAAATCAATAGGCACGCAATGACTCTAAAGAATAATGATCACGCACCAAACACACATTCAGACTAAAGGAAACCAGCTGTTTGGAAAATGAGAGAAGTAGAAAGTACAGGTATTTGGGTTCAACATGTAAGAAGTAGAAAGTACAGGTATTTGAGTTCAACATGTAAGAAGTAGAAAGTACAGGTATTTGAGTTCAACATGTAAGAAGTAGAAAGTACAGGTATTTGAGTTCAACATGTAAGAAGTAGAAAGTACAGGTATTTGGGTTCAACATGTAAGAAGTAGAAAGTACAGGTATTTGGGTTCAACATGTAAGAAGTAGAAAGTACAGGTATTTGGGTTCAACATGCAAGAAGTAGAAAGTACAGGTATTTGGGTTCAACATGTAAGAAGTAGAAAGTACAGGTATTTGGGTTCAACATGTAAGAAGTAGAAAGTACAGGTATTTGGGTTCAACATGTAAGAAGTATAAAGTACAGGTATTTGGGTTCAACATGTAAGAAGTAGAAAGTACAGGTATTTGGGTTCAACATGTAAGAAGTAGAAAGTACAGGTATTTGGGTTCAACATGTAAGAAGTAGAAAGTACAGGTATTTGGGTTCAACATGCAAGAAGTAGAAAGTACAGGTATTTGGGTTCAACATGTAAGAAGTAGAAAGTACAGGTATTTGGGTTCAACATGTAAGAAGTAGAAAGTACAGGTATTTGGGTTCAACATGTAAGAAGTAGAAAGTACAGGTATTTGGGTTCAACATGTAAGAAGTAGAAAGTACAGGTATTTGGGTTCAACATGTGAGAAGTAGAAAGTACAGGTATTTGTGTTCAAAATGTAAGAAGTAGAAAGTACAGGTATTTGTGTTCAAAATGTAAGAAGTAGAAAGTACAGGTATTAGTGTTCAACATGTAAGAAGTAGAAAGTACAGGTATTTGTGTTCAACATGTAAGAAGTCAAAGTAAAAAAGTCGTCAGAAAAATAAGTAGTGGAGTAAAGTACTGATACCAGAAACATGTACTTAAGTACAGTAACAAAGTATTTGTACTCCACTACTTCCCACCTCTGAAAAAAATAAAATAAGAATATGTAATAAAAAACATTAAAAAGAAAACATATAATAATAACAATGATATTTAGGGTTCTTGCTCAGAGCTAAGACTGTCTTCTAACTAATGTTGGCAAGGTGCAGAAACATTTGCATGTGTACATTTCATTGCTCTCATGTCATGAAGAAGTATTTAAAAGTCTTAAATCTAACTTGCCTTATGCTCTAAGGCAGCGGTTCCCACTTCAGAATCTAAATGTTTTTCGTGGCCCACATTCAACCGTAAACAACACGGAGGCTAAATAAAGTTCTCAGATTACTTTTTAATTCAATTAGAAAAGGAGCTGGCTATCAGTAACAAACAGACATTTGTATTACAAGGTTTAGTTGAATACTCAATTCTGATTGGTCAATTCAGAACATGTGACTCGTTGTTAATCCAGTAGTACAGACCGCTGTCAAGGACTGTAATAACCGTTGCTAAGGAGGATCAAGAAAGAAAAAGGAAAAGAGGTTAAAATAAAAATCGTAATAATGAAATGTTTCGATGTTTTGCAAATTATTTGGCGACCCACTTGCAATGCCTTCGTGGACCACTAGGGGGCCGCGGCCCACACGTTGGGAACCGCTGGAACTTGTACCTGTCTAGATGTAAAACAATTTAAAATGAATTAAGTTTGAAGATGGTTAGGGATGTCGTTTCGGCTGCAAATCACCAAATATATGCTAAATATATTCCATTGTTGCACCTTCGGAAATGACTCTGCAATCACTACGAATAAGACCAATGCTGTTATATTTATTAATAAAAGAAGTATAATATCTCTGACAAAAACAGGATATGTATTTCCATTATTAAAATGCGAAGGGAAGTACAAGAGGAGATATTAAAGCAGCAGCCGCTTCCCTATTTATGCTCAACATAATTTTTCCCTGATCCAATATTATTGTATTACATTTTACAATATAAATCTGGCCCCTTGGCTCACAACAACCACAGCTTCATTATGTCCCTTTATGTTGCATTTGTAAACAGTGTGCTCTCGCAGCAGCTTTACGATCCACTGGGTGATAATATCTGATACTACAATACTTTATTTCTTCCTGCAAAACTATCAAATCTGAGAATGTTTGCCATTCAAAGACACAATGAACGCAATGCAGATGCTGCCAATTACCTCAGTTTTATTCTTTTGGACCATAGATCAGAGACTTGGTGCCAAACACACATTACTATTGTAACTTTAGTGATATTTCAAATCAATGCAACAATCAATGTGTCATTGCTTTGAAAACCTCACCAATGTTATTCTTTATTGCTATTATTACATTCAGGAAGGAGGGATGTTAGATGATGATAAAACACTGCCCCCTGCTGGATGTATGGTGTAAACACAAGTAGAAACATTTGAGCCACTTTCACTCTGAAACATAATAATAATAATAGATTTAATTTGTTAGCGCTTTTACAGGTGCTCAAAGACGCTTTACAGATATAGTGAAGGGAAAAGGAAGGAACAACAAATAAATATATAGTTAAAGTTAAAGACAAATAATACAAAAACAATCACACATTAAAAGCCAGATTGAAGAGGTGAGTTTTTGTGAGTGTTTTGAAGGTGGTGAGGTCAGTGCAGTCTCTGATGGGTTGGGGGAGTGAGTTCCAGAGGGAGGGGGCAGCGACGGAGAAGGCTCTGTCCCCCCAGGGCCGGTGATTGGTGCGGGTGGGGATGGATAGGAGGTTGGCTTCTGATGAGCGGAGGCAGCGGGAAGGGGCGTGGTGGTGCAGCAGGTCTGTGAGGTAGGGGGGAAGGGGCGTGGTGGTGCAGCAGGTCTGTGAGGTAGGGGGAAGGGGTGTGGTGGTGCAGCAGGTCTGTGAGGTAGGGGGAAGGGGCGTGGTGGTGCAGCAGGTCTGTGAGGTAGGGGGGAAGGGGCGTGGTGGTGCAGCAGGTCTGTGAGGTAGGGGGGGAAGGGGCGTGGTGGTGCAGCAGGTCTGTGAGGTAGGGGGGAAGGGCGTGGTGGTGCAGCAGGTCTGTGAGGTAGGGGGGAAGGGGCGTGGTGGTGCAGCAGGTCTGTGAGGTAGGGGAAGGGGCGTGGTGGTGCAGCAGGTCTGTGAGGTAGGGGGGAAGGGGCGTGGTGGTGCAGCAGGTCTGTGAGGTAGGGGGGAAGGGGCGTGGTGGTGCAGCAGGTCTGTGAGGTAGGGGGGAAGGGGCGTGGTGGTGCAGCAGGTCTGTGAGATAGGGGGAAGGGGCGTGGTGGTGCAGCAGGTCTGTGAGGTAGGGGGGAAGGGGCGTGGTGGTGCAGCAGGTCTGTGAGGTACGGGGGAAGGGGCGTGGTGGTGCAGCAGGTCTGTGAGATAGGGGGAAGGGGCGTGGTGGTGCAGCAGGTCTGTGAGGTAGGGGGGGGGCGTGGTGGTGCAGCAGGTCTGTGAGGTAGGGAGGGGCCTGATTGTTGAGGGCTTTGTGAGTAATGAGGAGGACTTTAAAGTCGATTCTTTGACGGACGGGGAGCCAGTGGAGGTTCTGGAGGACGGGAGTGATGTGGTCTCGGGAGCGGGTGTGGGTGAGGAGACGGGCAGCAGAGTTCTGGATATGTTGGAGTTTATTGAGGATGTTGGATGGTATGCCGTAGAGGATGCTATTGCAGTAGTCGAGTCGTGAAGTGATGAATGCATGAATCAGGGTTTCAGCAGCAGAGGAGGAGAGTGATGGGCGGAGACGGGCAATGTTTTTGAGGTGGAAAAAGGCGGTCCTGGTGATGTGATTTATGTGGTGGTTGAATTTGAGCTGACTGTCGAAGATGACTCCGAGGTTGCGGATGTGAGGGGGGGGGGAGATAGAGTGTGGCTGTCAATGATGTCTGATTTGGCACTGTTCAGTTGGAGATAGTTTGTTTGCATCCATGCTTTTATTCCTGAGAGACAGTTGGTGAGAGTGGAGTGTGTTGTGGGGGTGATGGTTTTTGTTGAGATATAAACAAACATGTATTTGAATACAGTTTGCATCCTACTGTATAGTGTTTCTCATTTCTAACTTACTGAATCATTAACCAGCCCAACATTCCCCATGAGAGACCCAGATGATTTTCGCCTCTTTGCCTCCTGATAGAGAGGCTTATTTGTCGCTCTGCTGATGATGTCTTCTGATCATCTTTATCATGAACACATTGTGTGGAAAACATGTGACTCTGCTTTGAGATCGTCCAACTTGGCAGAATCAGAAAAATAATCCGAATCAGGTTTTATTGCCAAGTAAGTTTGCGAATACGCAGGAAAGGAATCTGCTTCGGTGTTTATGGTGCAATTAATTCAAGATTCAAGGCTGTTATTGTCATGTGTGCATTAGTGTAGATATGTCAATGAACATCTGAGGTCACAGGCTCCTCCAACAGGGCAACACAATACAACAGATAAATAGTGCAAGGAGAGTCTATATACAAGTAATTGGAATATGATATATTAGATAATTAATGTGTAAGTTGCAAACAGATGAATGTTATGGATGTTCTTCCAAAAGTTCAGGTGTTTTGATTAATATATAATTGACTGATTGTCTCTTTCTCTCAGGTCCAGATTGCTCTCTGTCCGTTCCCTCCACTGAGGCATTCTGGGTAATGCCCAGCGTCAAACCCTCAGCTCAGTCTTTGGGTCGAGCCTCTCATCAAGCTCTGGTTCACTCAGGACTGATGTGGGTGGTGGGAGGATACTCCTTCAACTACTCCAACTACCACATGGTGCTCAAGTAAGCTTTAAAGAGTCCTCTCCTGCTGATGTTCAGGAGAGGACTCTTTAAAGTAGAGACACTACATACTGATATATCAGTATCTAGTGTCTCTACTTTAAAGAGTCCTCTCCTGCTGATGTTCAGGTGTGTATCAGTATGTAGTGTCTCTACTTTAAAGAGTCCTCTCCTGCTGATGTTCAGGTGTGTATCAGTATGTAGTGTCTCTACTTTAAAGAGTTCTCTCCTGCTGATGTTCAGGTGTATATCAGTGTCTCTACTTTAAAGAGTCCTCTCCTGCTGATGTTCAGGTGTATATCAGTATGTAGTGTCTCTACTTTAAAGAGTCCTCTCCTGCTGATGTTCAGGTGTGTATCAGTATGTAGTGTCTCTACTTTAAAGAGTCCTCTCTTGCTGATGTTCAGGTGTATATCAGTATGTAGTGTCTCTACTTTAAAGAGTCCTCTCCTGCTGATGTTCAGGTGTATATCAGTATGTAGTGTCTCTACTTTAAAGAGTCCTCTCCTGCTGATGTTCAGGTGTATATCAGTATGTAGTGTCTCTACTTTAAAGAGTCCTCTCCTGCTGATGTCCAGGTGTATATCAGTATGTAATGTCTCTACTTTAAAGAGTTCTCTCCTGCTGATGTTCAGGTGTATATCAGTATGTAGTGTCTCTACTTTAAAGAGTCCTCTCCTGCTGATATTCAGGTGTATATCAGTATGTAGTGTCTCTACTTTAAAGAGTCCTCTCCTGCTGATGTCCAGGTGTATATCAGTATGTAGTGTCTCTACTTTAAAGAGTCCTCTCCTGCTGATGTTCAGGTGTATATCAGTATGTAGTGTCTCTACTTTAAAGAGTCCTCTCCTGCTGATGTTCAGGTGTTCGTCTTACAGTGTTTTTCTTTTCTGTGTACAGTTATAATTTAGAGAGCAGTACGTGGGATGTGGTTCCCGTCAGCAGCGGTCCTCTCTACAGATACGGTCACTCTCTGGTTCTTCACCAGGTACAAACACACACACACACACACACACACACACACACACACACACACACACACACACACACACACACACACACACACACACACGGAGATATGGCACAAAACACATGCAAAGATACCGTAATATTCTTCTGAGACTTGCTTAAGATCTACTTTTGAAATGACCAAACCCCCCCCCCCCCTTGTTTCTTAGGATGACATCTACATGTTTGGCGGGAAGCTGGAGTCGAAGTCGGCGAACGTGACGGACGAGCTTTGGGTTTTCAACATCCCGAGGCGTACCTGGTCGCCACGGAAACCGGCCCCGCCCCCTCCCTTCGGGGTGGAAGGTCACAGCGCTCACCTGGTGGAGCTGAGAGACGGAGAACAGGTGATGCTCGTCTTCTTCGGATACTCGTCCGTCTACAGCTACGTCAACAAGGTGCAGGAGTACAACGTCCGTAAGTGAAGCACCGACCAATCAGCTGTCAGTGATTTCTCTTTCTGGAGTGATTGATCCTAAACACTCGGTAATGAAGATTAAAAGTAATAAATACACTGTGGAAAATAATGAAGAACGTAGCAGTATTTTAAAAGTTTGTGGTATTGCACAACATGTTTCATATTCTTTACATGGACGTAAAATAATGCGTTATCATAATGTTTCATTGTGAGATCAGGTTTGACTTTTATTTGTTGCATCACATCAGCTCCATTTTCAACAACAACAAATATTAGAATACAAGGAATACATACTTTTAAGAAACTATTACAGCCATTTCCATTTAAAAACGAGTGTTAGATTGTTTGTTTACCTGATTCAGCCACTAGAGGGCAGTGTCACACCGCCGTAAACCAAAAGCCACAATAAGAGTTTCTGCAGGGGGTAAAAACACACACAGGAAAGGGACCGTTGATTAAAAATGTAATCCATTACAATGAGTAGTTTAAAATGTAATCTAATCTGAGTATCAAAATATAAAAGGAAAGTAACACGATTACTTTCCGCTGCTTTTTGGATTACCTCAACATCAAATGCAATGCAGATAAAGATAAAGGAAATATCAATGAGATGTTTTTTACTTCAGTGTATTGTCTTCAGTGTGTCTGTGTACTCAGACAAGAAGATATTTAGGCTCAAAACTGATTTTATTGTGAGGAAAACCTGCCTTTCATCGATCAGATTCAGCCTCTACTCCAACACTGAAGCACATGAGCACAGACTACAGTTTGAAGAAGCACGAGTGAAATCTGAGCTGACAGGAAATGCGCTGTTTGAGTTTAATACACACAGTGAAGCTCACACACACTGTTTGATCTGACCTGCTGAATTAAAACAGAATCTCTCCTACTTTCCCGTCATTCCTCCCTCCATCATTTTTCTTTAATTTCCCTCCTCCTCCTCCTCATCCTTCTCTTCCTCACATTGTCACAGCCTCTCCTCTGAGCTTCATTAGCGACTAAGAGTCAGTTCAAGCTGAAAAGAGGAGAAGTGAAGTGTGAATGATGGGTCTAAAGGATGTAATGGCCGCTCTGAGAGGTTCACAGAACTGAGAGGAGAGCGAGCGGACCTTCTGCTCTCTCTCATAGTTCAC
>JAPTMU010000147.1:307871-340381 GCA_028583405.1 Pogonophryne albipinna | reverse complement strand
TGTGTGTGTGTGTGGTGTGTGGGTGTGTGTGTGTGTGAGTGTGTGTGTGTTAGTGTGTGTGTGTGTGTGTGTGTGTGTGTGTGTGTGTGTGTGTGTGTGTGTGTGTTTAGGTGTGTGTGTGTGTGTGTGTGTGTGTGTGTGTGTGTGTGTGTGTGTGTGTGTGTGTGTGTGTGTGTGTGTGTGTGTGTGTGTGTGTGTGTGTGTGTGTGTGTGTGTGTGTGTGTGTGTGTCCTTCCTTGCTTCTGGTATTCATTATTATACCTCCTGACTTCAATGGTTACTTTATTATGAACATACAATGACATGTAAACCTTCCATTAAAGACAACAGAATAATGTGTGTATATTTCCAATATTAGTACTTTCGAAGGACGAAGAGGATATAGAATATATACTTGGACTTGTTGGACTAAACTTCTTTACTCAAGTAAAGTAGAAGCCAATATTGTACTAGTTACCTTATTTTACAGCTTTTATTTACCGGTAACATCTTAGATATAGGTTATTAAATATATCATAAATAAACGTTGACATATATTTAAAGGTTAAGATATCCAGCAGCAGGATATACCGTGATTGAAATGAGTGATACAACACATCAATAACCCTAAACCAGGAACTCAATATACGAATCTGAACCGGGCCATTACCAATAAGGAGTACTTTTACTTTTTGTACTTGAAGTATATTTTGATGCCGATACTTTTTCACTTTGACTCATTCTGAAAGCAGGACTTTTACGTGCAACAAAGTACTTTTCAAATGTAGTATTGCTGCTTTTACTTAAATAAGAAACTTGTGGGAGGAAGTTGGCGGAAACCTTGGTTATTTGTTCGGGTTGTGTTTATTTTCTTAACGCATTAAGGTTTAAGTGTTAAACTCTACGAAGGCTGAATGGTGGGAGCTTTGAAATGTGTTTCCCTTTCAGAATAAAAGCCTCTCTCTCCTCTCTCTTCTCCCGCGTGTCACTGAGTGCATTTCCATTATTCAGAATTTAGAAGTGTTCTTCTCATTTGCTTTTAATGAGAGACCCTGATATAATTCGATAGACGCAGGAACAGAATCCGTGACACTGATGCACGTAGAAAACCGTATGAATGACGGGTTTTTGTTTGTTTTGTTCAGAGGGTTTTATGTTAATAAGACGTGTGTCATCTCATCAGGATGATTGACACATGGAGGGGGATATAAAGTGTCTGCATCACATGATATGAAATAAACACATAACGATGAATGATTCACTAATGTGCATATGTTGCATGAGTTCATACAGTCTGCAGGTGTTTAGGGTAATATATATATATATATATATATATATGTACAGTGGGGCAAAAAAGTATTTAGTCAGCCACCAATTGTGCAAGTTCTCCCACTTAAAAAGATGAGAGAGGCCTGTAATGTTCATCCTAGGTACACTTCAACTATGAGAGACAGGATGGGGGGAAAGAATCCAGGAAATCACATTGTAGGATTTTTAATGAATTAATTGGTAAATTCCTCGGTAAAATAAGTATTTGGTCACCTACAAACAAACAAGATTTCTGGCTCTCACAGACCTGTAACTTCTTCTTTAAGAGCCTCCTCTGTCCTCCACTCGTTAACTGTATTAATGGCACCTGTTTTAACTCGTTATCAGTATAAAAGACACCTGTCCACAACCTCAAACAGTCACACTCCAAACTCCACTATGGCCAAGACCAAAGAGCTGTCAAAGGACACCAGAAACTAAATTGTAGACCTGCACCAGGCTGGGAAGACTGAATCTGCAATAGGTAAGCAGCTTGGTGTGAAGAAATCAACTGTGGGAGCAATTATTAGAAAATGGAAGACATACAAGACCACTGATAATCTCCCTCGATCTGGGGCTCCACGCAAGATCTCACCCCGTGGGGTCAAAATGACAAGAACGGTGAGCAAAAATCCCAGAACCACACGGGGGGACCTAGTCAATGACCTGCAGAGAGCTGGGACCAAAGTAACAAAGGCTACCATCAGTAACACACTACGCCGCCAGGGACTCAAATCCTGCAGTGCCAGACGTGTCCCCCTGCTTAAGCCAGTACATGTCCAGGCCCGTCTGAAGTTTGCTAGAGAGCATTTAGATGATCCAGAAGAGGATTGGGAGAATGTCATATGGTCAGATGAAACCAAAATAGAACTTTTTGGTAAAAACTCAACTAGACGTGTTTGGTGGAGAAAGAATGCTGAGTTGCATCCAAAGAACACCATACCTACTGTGAAACATGGGGGTGGAAACATCATGCTTTGGGGCTGTTTCTCTGCAAAGGGACCAGGACGACTGATCCGTGTAAAGGAAAGAATGAATGGGGCCATGTATCGTGAGATTTTGAGTGACAACCTCCTTCCATCAGCAAGTGCATTGAAGATGAAACGTGGCTGGGTCTTTCAGCATGACAATGATCCCAAACACACCGCCCGGGCAACAAAGGAGTAGCTTCGTAAGAAGCATTTCAAGGTCCTGGAGTGGCCTAGCCAGTCTCCAGATCTCAACCCCATAGAAAATCTTTGGAGGGAGTTGAAAGTCCGTGTTGCCCAGCGACAGCCCCAAAACATCACTGCTCTAGAGGAGATCTGCATGGAGGAATGGGCCAAAATACCAGCAACAGTGAAAACCTTGTGAAGACTTACAGAAAACGTTTGACCTCTGTCATTGCCAACAAAGGGTATATAACAAAGTATTGAGATGAACTTTTGTTATTGACCAAATACTTATTTTCCACCATAATTTGCAAATAAATTCTTTAAAAATCAGACAATGTGATTTTCTGGATTTGTTTTTCTCTCATTCTGTCTCTCATAGTTGAAGTGTACCTAGGATGAAAATTACAGGCCTCTCTCATCTTTTTAAGTGGGAGAACTTGCACAATTGGTGGCTGACTAAATACTTTTTTGCCCCACTGTATCTATAATATGTGGTAATGTATTCTGAAGCCACTCGTGTGAATATTCTGAATTAAACGGAGAGTAAGGGGATTACAAACACCTAATAGTTCACAGATTACTCTCAGCTATACATTGAATGTAGACAAATAGAGCTCCTAATAATCTGAATTCATATTCTTAAAGGTGACCGAGGGGGGATTTCTTAAACGGCACTTCTTCCTCACAATGAGACTGCAGACCTTATTGCTCTGGTTAGGACGCGAAAATTCATCAAATCATTTTGGTTAATGATCTGAATTTATAGAGCGAGGAACTGAATACATATCTAGTTAGGAGCCTTCATGCAGAGAAATAAAATGAACATATGCAAATTTACATGTTTGCAAAAGGTTATATGAATAGCTAACATGATGTTTAAGGGTAAAGAGCAAAGGTTAGTAAAAAATCAACACCATAACTAAACGATAGCACGCCCAACATTAGCCGCCTTTAGCTTAGCGGTGGTGACGTGAAGTCATGTGACTGTGCCGTGGTTCCTTTATAGCCCAACATTAGCTGCCTTTAGCTTAGCGGTGGTGACGTAAAGTCATGTGACCGTGCTGTAGTTCCTTTATAGCCCAACATTAGCCTCCTTTAGCTTAGCGGTAGTGATGTGAAGTCATGTGACCGTACTGTAGTTCCTTTATAGCCCAACATTAGCCACCTTTAGCTTAGCGGTGGTGACGTGAAGTCATGTGACCGTGCTGTAGTTCCTTTATAGCCCAATATTAGCCTCCTTTAGCTTAGCGGTGGTGACGTGAAGTCAAGTGACGGTGCTGTAGTTCCTTTATAGCCCAACATTAGCCTCCTTTAGCTTAGCGGTAGTGACGTGAAGTCATGTGACTGTACTGTAGTTCCTTTATAGCCCAACATTAGCCACCTTTAGCTTAGCGGTGGTGACGTGAAATCATGTGACCGTGCTGTAGTTCCTTTATAGCCCAACATTAGCCTCCTTTAGCTTAGCGGTGGTGACGTGAAGTCATGTGACCGTATTGTAGTTCCTTTATAGCCCAACATTAGCCACGTTTAGCTTAGCGGTGGTGACGTGAAGTCATGTGACCGTGCTGTAGTTCCTTTATAGCCCAATATTAGCCGCCTTTAGCTTAGCGGTGGTGACGTGAAGTCATGTGACTGTGCCGTGGTTCCTTTATAGCCCAACATTAGCCGCCTTTAGCTTAGCGGTGGTGACGTGAAGTCATGTGACCGTGCTGTAGTTCCTTTATAGCCCAACATTAGCCTCCTTTAGCTTAGCGGTAGTGACGTGAAGTCATGTGACCGTACTGTAGTTCCTTTATAGCCCAACATTAGCCACCTTTAGCTTAGCGGTGGTGACGTGAAGTCATGTGACCGTGCTGTAGTTCCTTTATAGCCCAATAATAGCCTCCTTTAGCTTAGCGGTGGTGACGTGAAGTCATGTGACGGTGCTGTAGTTCCTTTATAGCCCAACATTAGCCTCCTTTAGCTTAGCGGTAGTGACGTGAAGTCAGGTGACTGTACTGTAGTTCCTTTATAGCCCAACATTAGCCACCTTTAGCTTAGCGGTGGTGACGTGAAATCATGTGACCGTGCTGTAGTTCCTTTATAGCCCAACATTAGCCTCCTTTAGCTTAGCGGTAGTGACGTGAAGTCATGTGACCGTACTGTAGTTCCTTTATAGCCCAACATTAGCCACGTTTAGCTTAGCGGTGATGACATGAAGTCATGTGACCGTGCTGTAGTTCCTTTATAGCCCAACATTAGCCTCCTTTAGCTTAGCCGTAGTGACGTGAAGTCATGTGACCGTACTGTAGTTCCTTTATAGCCCAACATTAGCCACGTTTAGCTTAGCGGTGGTGACGTGAAGTCATGTGACCGTGCTGTAGTTCCTTTATAGCCCAATATTAGCCGCCTTTAGCTTAGCTCTGGTAACGTGAAGTCATGTGACTGTGCCGTTGTTCCTTTATAGCCGAACATTAGTCTCCTTTAGCCTAGCGGTAGTGACGTGAAGTCATGTGACCGTACTGTAGTTCCTTTATAGCCCAATATTAGCCACCTTTAGCTTAGCGGTGGTGACGTGAAGTCATGTGACCGTGCTGTAGTTCCTTTATAGCCCAACATTAGCCTCCTTTAGCTTAGCGGTAGTGACGTGAAGTCATGTGACCGTACTGTAGTTCCTTTATAGCCCAACATTAGCCACCTTTAGCTTAGCGGTAGTGACGTGAAGTCATGTGACCGTGCTGTAGTTCCTTTATAGCCCAACATTAGCCGTCTTTAGCTTAGCGGTGGTGACGTGAAGTCATGTGACCGTGCTGTAGTTCCTTTATAGCCCAACATTAGCCTCCTTTAGCTTAGCGGTAGTGACGTGAAGTCATGTGACCGTACTGTAGTTCCTTTATAGCCCAACATTAGCCACCTTTAGCTTAGCGGTGGTGACGTGAAGTCATGTGACCGTGCTGTAGTTCCTTTATGGTGGTGTTAATATGTGGAGATTATCCTGCTGAACTAAACGTGTAAATATCATAAACGTTTGTTTGACACAGAGATTATAATCCAAAATCACATTGAGAAATCTCATTGGACAAGCGAGATGATGCCTTCAGGGACCAACACAGAAATACCACATCTCTGCACCATGTGTTAATATGTTGAGGTAATTTTACTTTTGATATGTATGATTTCTATCTTCTGAGGAAGTCCAGAACAAATGTTCTTACTGGGAGGGTCAAATGAAAACTCATGGTATATCACCCAAGCTACATCTGCGCTGAAAACCAAAACCAAGTAAATCCAAACCCTGCCATTATTTCTCGCACACACTTAGTGTTCCTGCAGTCCTGAGAAAAGATCCAGGACATGTGAAAAATAGATGTTATGAAGCCTAAATCTAAATATTTTTTCCTCCACTGGTAGGAAAGTTGCGTGTCCGATTGTCGGAGCATCTCCGGAGGCAGAGCAACATTACAGAGTGTTCGGTCATGCTCCAGTTTCTCAGATATGTATTTAACATGCTGCTGTACTGAAGTGCAGCTCAGAGGACACACACTTCTCTCTTTTCCATATAACCTCTTTATATAACCTGCTGTCACACTACAAAATCCACTTCCTAAAAACTGTATTTCCATTTAATTTCAATGCATTGGTTGGACACATGTCAGGCATCTATACCTGTTACGTTATTGTGTTTCTTCTAAGGATTTACAATGTTTATTTCGTGCAAAAAACACATTTGGACAATCATTGCATTCTCCAATCGGTTCCCGTTAGTATGGATTATAATAACATTGATTCTTTCCTAGCTTTATCGCATCATACTGTGGTTTATGAGCAAATACCTGCAGATAAAATTGAAAAAATGCAAACACTTAAGGTAGTAATAAACACTTGTACTTGTAATAGAGTATTTGAACACTGCAGTATTTCTACTTGTACCTAACTAAAGGCTTCTTCAAACCCTGCATAGCGTCACTAAAGTAAAACACCTGTAGTCTACAATTGTAACCACTCTTTACAAAGAGTAATTCAGCCTCAAAAAGCTCAAAGCTATTTTATTAGCAGCAAAAAACAACCAGTAACAGTTTCAAAATAAGCAGAACCTGTTGATTCTCAGAACAAGCATTTGTAAGATGATTAATGACAAATGGCATCATTTAAAAAATGTTTAAAACAAATTAAGAGAAGAGTAAGCTTTGAGACAGTATTTAATGTGACTGAAAGAAAACAATGTTGTGTGTGTGTGTGTGTGTGTGTGTGTGTGTGTGTGTGTGTGTGTGTGTGTGTGTGTGTGTGTGTGTGTGTGTGTGTGTGTGTGTGTGTGTGTGTGTGTGTGTGTGTGTGTGTGTGTGTGTGGCCTAGCATTACTATACTTGTGGGGACCCAAATCTGTTTACATAGTCACGTGTGGGGACTCGCCGCCCTTATGGGGACAAAATGGAGGTCCCCATAAGGGGAATCATTCATTTTAGGGTGAAGACTTGGTTAGGGTTAGGGTAAGGTTAAGGTTAAGGGTTAGGGTTAGGCATGTGTTGGTTATGGTTAAGGTTAGGATAAGTCTCCAGGAAATGCATGTAAGTCAATGTAATGTCCCCTGAAGTGATGTATACATGGTATGTGTGTGTGTGTGTGTGTGTGTGTGTGTGTGTGTGTGTGTGTGTGTGTGTGTGTGTGTGTGTGTGTGTGTGTGTGTGTGTGTGTGTGTGTGTGTGTGTGTGTGTGTGTGTGTGTGTGTGTGTGTGTGTGTGTGTGTGTGTGTGTGTGTGTGTGTGTAATCTCCCAGATCGGTCATTAGTGGAAACTAGGGCTCGTTACTGGATACGTCTCGTTACACAGTACGGGGAAATATTTTATTCATGTTTCATCTCATGAAAGTTAATCACATCAACTAGCACCACTGCACACACATCCCTGACCCACTTACACACACACACACACACACGTGCGCGATGACGGCTGATTTTGTTTCCGTTTTGCCAATTATAACAATTCAATTACAGCTGCTAGGTAAACCAATCATGGGAAAGCTTGACGCTACATTGAAGAAGAAGGAAAGGCCTGCAGAGAAAGACATTAGCGTGTTAGCTGCACACGTGCAATCAGAAACATTAAGGGATGTTCAAAGGAACGAGGGGGGAAGCTGTAGGTGCATAAGAAGGAAAGCTGTTGATAATTTATATTACTTTATAGGCCTACAGCTGCATAATTTCTATTTTTACTTTATAGCTGCTATCTTAACCTATAGTCGTATCAAATCACAAGTCAAAGCTTATTCATTATAACTATTAGTTGTTAGCTGTTAGATTTAAGTTGTTGGTTGTTAGCTGTTAGTTTTTAGCCGTTAGTTGTTAGCTCATAGTTGTTAGTTGTTAGTTGTTAGCTGTTAGTTGTTAGCTGTTAGTTGTTAGCTGTTAGTTGTTAGCCGTTAGTTGTTAGCTGCTAGTTGTTAGCTCATATTTGTTAGCTGTTAGGGTTAGTTGTTAGGTGTTAGTTGTTAGCTGTTAGTTGCTAGCTGTTAGTTGTTAGCTGTTAATTGTTAGCTGTTAGTTGTTAGTTGTTAGCTGCTAGTTGTTAGCTCATAGTTGTTAGCTGTTATCGTTAGTTGTTAGGTGTTAGCCGTTAGCTTTTAGTTGTAAGCTGTTTGTTAGCTGTTACCCGTTAGATTTTAGCTGTTATTAGTTGTTAGCTGTTAGTTGTTAGCTGCTAATTGTTAGCTGTTAGTTGTTAGCTGTTTGTTAGCGGTTAGCTAATGGTTAGTTGTTAGCATTAAGCTTTTAGTTGCAAGCAGCAGGTTTGCAGCACAGCCCTGCTTGTTAATGCTAATGCTGGTTGGATTGAGTTAAATTATGACGTGTTCAAGCTCTATTCAGGACTATTTGGCCTGGGTAAATGATTGCAGGTCCCTGATTAGTTTTTGGTGAGAAACTGTGATAAATGCAGATGATTTCAAAGCAATATAAAATGTATATTATAGAGAAGTATGACCTGTTTAACTCCCTAACAAAAACCAGTATGCTAGCGGTGATAAAGGAGAGTATGATGAAGTAAATGTGATTTTATGTTTTGTTTTTTCGATGCAGTCTTTTTCCTTCAACACATTCTTCACATAAAGCAGCTTCTCCCACAGGAACCCTATTTTCAAGTCAAAATGCAAAAACTTTTATAAGAGTGTAGAGCTTTATTTATCTCTCCGGCTTTCTGCGGAAATGTACTTCCTCACTTATCATTAACGGAGTCATTCCTGCAGAGAAAACACACTCCATTCAGCCAAATATTAATTTCCTGAAGCTCAAAGTTATCAGCTCATACATCTCTGAGGAGCCAAAACCTGATGAACATACCTAATGAACACACACACACACACACACACACACACACACTACATTTATTCTGATTATTGAGTCCACATGTTCCTTTTCTCCCTCCTCATTACTGCAGTGTAACTAAAAGGGGAGAAGCACTGAGCCTTGGGAGGACTCAGTCTCATCAAGAGATCCCTTATGCATTTATGCAGGAGCACACACACACACACACACACACACACACACACACACACACACACACACACACACACACACACAATGTGGCACCTACATGTAAACACATATGCCACCACAGCACCCTGGACAATTCCTCATGCACTGTCATGGACATCTGCTGCAATCTGGCCTTTACTGCCTTAGTGTACGTGCAATTGTGTGTGTGTGTGTGTGTGTGTGTGTGTGTGTGTGTGTGTGTGTGTGTGTGTGTGTCCTTGAGCACCTCGTCGTGTGTCCTCTCTGTAAAGTCTCCGTATCTAAATGTTTCCTGCAGCTTCTTTAGAAAAGCTTTGTGTCTGCACACACACACACACACACACACACACACACACACACACACACACACACACACACACACACACACACACACACACACACACACACACACACACACACACACACACACACACACACACACACTGGCCGATGGATAGGTTTTGCAGAATCAGAATTCATTCCACACGTTTGTCTTCCTTGTCAAAAACCTGGCAACTACATTACCCACAATGCAACCCTTGTGTGTAGATCTGTATATCTTTTTTAATGCTATTTTATTTCTACAGAGATGTTTACATTTTGGAATGTTTATTTCTTTAAATTTGTATTGTACAATGCCATCTCTGATTATGCCGCTGCAACACACACATTTCCCAAATTGGGATCAATAAAGTACTTTTTATCTTAGGTAACCTTTTCTGCAGACGGTAAAGGATTGATATAACGTTCAAACACCTGCATGATATCTTTCTGACGGATGGAATCACACTGAGGTTCCTTCGGTAACATTCACACACAGCCTTTACACTTAACACTGAAAGTATGTTTTCTAACCTCTGCATTTTAGAGATGCATAAGCTTTCAAACATACGTAATGACTAAGAAGTAGTTCAAAATACACGTTTAAGCTCGAACTGAAGTCAAACGCTGGATTACGGTTCATCATCTGTGCAGAAATAAGAGAAGAGCGACTAATGGAGTGCAGAGTAACAGGGAGAAGAGATGTTAATGATCTTTTTAAAGTTCTGAGGTGAGAGGGTGAACCATGACTCAGCACAAGGGGACTCTTTAAAGTAGAGACACTACATACTGATCTACACCTGAACATCAGCAGGAGAGGACTCTTTAAAGTAGAGACACTACATACTGATATACACCTGAACATTAGCAGGAGAGGACTCTTTAAAGTAGAGACACTACATACTGATATACACCTGAACATTAGCAGGAGAGGACTCTTTAAAGTAGAGACACTACATACTGATATACACCTGAACATTAGCAGGAGAGGACTCTTTAAAGTAGAGACACTACATACTGATATACACCTGAACATCAGCAGGAGAGGACTCTTTAAAGTAGAGACACTACATACTGATATACACCTGAACATTAGCAGGAGAGGACTCTTTAAAGTAGAGACACTACATACTGATATACACCTGAACATCAGCAGGAGAGGACTCTTTAAAGTAGAGACACTACATACTGATATACACCTGAACATTAGCAGGAGAGGACTCTTTAAAGTAGAGACACTACATACTGATATACACCTGAACATCAGCAGGAGAGGACTCTTTAAAGTAGAGACACTACATACTGATATACACCTGAACATTAGCAGGAGAGGACTCTTTAAAGTAGAGACACTACATACTGATATACACCTGAACATCAGCAGGAGAGGACTCTTTAAAGTAGAGACACTACATACTGATATACACCTGAACATTAGCAGGAGAGGACTCTTTAAAGTAGAGACACTACATACTGATATACACCTGAACATCAGCAGGAGAGGACTCTTTAAAGTAGAGACACTACATACTGATATACACCTGAACATCAGCAGGAGAGAACTCTTTAAAGTAGAGACACTACATACTGATATACACCTGAACATTAGCAGGAGAGGACTCTTTAAAGTAGAGACACTACATACTGATATACACCTGAACATCAGCAGGAGAGAACTCTTTAAAGTAGAGACACTACATACTGATATACACCTGAACATCAGCAGGAGAGGACTCTTTAAAGTAGAGACACTACATACTGATATACACCTGAACATCAGCAGGAGAGAACTCTTTAAAGTAGAGACTCTACATACTGATATACACCTGAACATTAGCAGGAGAGGACTCTTTAAAGTAGAGACACTACATACTGATATACACCTGAACATCAGCAGGAGAGGACTCTTTAAAGTAGAGACACTACATACTGATATACACCTGAGCATCAGCAGGAGAGGACTCTTTAAAGTAGAGACACTACATACTGATATACACCTGAACATCAGCAGGAGAGGACTCTTTAAAGTAGAGACACTACATACTGATATACACCTGAACATCAGCAGGAGAGGACTCTTTAAAGTAGAGACACTACATACTGATATACACCTGAACATTAGCAGGAGAGGACTCTTTAAAGTAGAGACACTACATACTGATATACACCTGAACATCAGCAGGAGAGGACTCTTTAAAGTAGAGACACTACATACTGATATACACCTGAACATTAGCAGGAGAGGACTCTTTAAAGTAGAGACACTACATACTGATATACACCTGAACATCAGCAGGAGAGGACTCTTTAAAGTAGAGACACTACATACTGATATACACCTGAACATTAGCAGGAGAGGACTCTTTAAAGTAGAGACACTACATACTGATATACACCTGAACATCAGCAGGAGAGGACTCTTTAAAGTAGAGACACTACATACTGATATACACCTGAACATTAGCAGGAGAGGACTCTTTAAAGTAGAGACACTACATACTGATATACACCTGAACATCAGCAGGAGAGGACTCTTTAAAGTAGAGACACTACATACTGATATACACCTGAACATCAGCAGGAGAGAACTCTTTAAAGTAGAGACACTACATACTGATATACACCTGAACATTAGCAGGAGAGGACTCTTTAAAGTAGAGACACTACATACTGATATACACCTGAACATCAGCAGGAGAGAACTCTTTAAAGTAGAGACACTACATACTGATATACACCTGAACATCAGCAGGAGAGGACTCTTTAAAGTAGAGACACTACATACTGATATACACCTGAACATCAGCAGGAGAGAACTCTTTAAAGTAGAGACTCTACATACTGATATACACCTGAACATTAGCAGGAGAGGACTCTTTAAAGTAGAGACACTACATACTGATATACACCTGAACATCAGCAGGAGAGGACTCTTTAAAGTAGAGACACTACATACTGATATACACCTGAGCATCAGCAGGAGAGGACTCTTTAAAGTAGAGACACTACATACTGATATACACCTGAACATCAGCAGGAGAGGACTCTTTAAAGTAGAGACACTACATACTGATATACACCTGAACATCAGCAGGAGAGGACTCTTTAAAGTAGAGACACTACATACTGATATACACCTGAACATTAGCAGGAGAGGACTCTTTAAAGTAGAGACACTACATACTGATATACACCTGAACATCAGCAGGAGAGGACTCTTTAAAGTAGAGACACTACATACTGATATACACCTGAACATTAGCAGGAGAGGACTCTTTAAAGTAGAGACACTACATACTGATATACACCTGAACATCAGCAGGAGAGGACTCTTTAAAGTAGAGACACTACATACTGATATACACCTGAACATTAGCAGGAGAGGACTCTTTAAAGTAGAGACACTACATACTGATATACACCTGAACATCAGCAGGAGAGGACTCTTTAAAGTAGAGACACTACATACTGATATACACCTGAACATTAGCAGGAGAGGACTCTTTAAAGTAGAGACACTACATACTGATATACACCTGAACATCAGCAGGAGAGGACTCTTTAAAGTAGAGACACTACATACTGATATACACCTGAACATCAGCAGGAGAGAACTCTTTAAAGTAGAGACTCTACATACTGATATACACCTGAACATTAGCAGGAGAGGACTCTTTAAAGTAGAGACACTACATACTGATATACACCTGAACATCAGCAGGAGAGGACTCTTTAAAGTAGAGACACTACATACTGATATACACCTGAGCATCAGCAGGAGAGGACTCTTTAAAGTAGAGACACTACATACTGATATACACCTGAACATCAGCAGGAGAGGACTCTTTAAAGTAGAGACACTACATACTGATATACACCTGAACATCAGCAGGAGAGGACTCTTTAAAGTAGAGACACTACATACTGATATACACCTGAACATCAGCAGGAGAGGACTCTTTAAAGTAGAGACTCTACATACTGATATACACCTGAACATCAGCAGGAGAGGACTCTTTAAAGTAGAGACACTACATACTGATATACACCTGAACATCAGCAGGAGAGGACTCTTTAAAGTAGAGACACTACATACTGATATACACCTGAACATCAGCAGGAGAGGACTCTTTAAAGTAGAGACACTACATACTGATATACACCTGAACATTAGCAGGAGAGGACTCTTTAAAGTAGAGACACTACATACTGATCTACACCTGAACATCAGCAGGAGAGGACTCTTTAAAGTAGAGACACTACATACTGATATACACCTGAACATCAGCAGGAGAGGACTCTTTAAAGTAGAGACACTACATACTGATATACACCTGAGCATCAGCAGGAGAGGACTCTTTAAAGTAGAGACACTACATACTGATATACACCTGAACATCAGCAGGAGAGGACTCTTTAAAGTAGAGACACTACATACTGATATACACCTGAACATCAGCAGGAGAGGACTCTTTAAAGTAGAGACACTACATACTGATATACACCTGAACATCAGCAGGAGAGGACTCTTTAAAGTAGAGACTCTACATACTGATATACACCTGAACATCAGCAGGAGAGGACTCTTTAAAGTAGAGACACTACATACTGATATACACCTGAACATCAGCAGGAGAGGACTCTTTAAAGTAGAGACACTACATACTGATATACACCTGAACATCAGCAGGAGAGGACTCTTTAAAGTAGAGACACTACATACTGATATACACCTGAACATTAGCAGGAGAGGACTCTTTAAAGTAGAGACACTACATACTGATATACACCTGAACATCAGCAGGAGAGGACTCTTTAAAGTAGAGACACTACATACTGATATACACCTGAACATTAGCAGGAGAGGACTCTTTAAAGTAGAGACACTACATACTGATATACACCTGGACATCAGCAGGAGAGGACTCTTTAAAGTAGAGTTGGGGTTTGTCTTAAAGGAGCCCTATTATGCCAAACAACCTGCTGAGCTGGACTCAGAATAGACCTGTGTGAGATACATTGGAGTCAAACGTAACATGTTCCTGGTTGATCTCCTGATAAAGGTATAACACAAACCGGTGCTCTGTGTAACTGAGGCTGAATCTTAGATATGTTTCCTCGGGCGGGGCATTGATCACGGCGTTATCACAGATCAGAAAGGAACAGCTGGGAGAGGAATGAGAGAGCACAAAACGGCCATGAGAAAGATTTCATATCGCTCCTCTCCTGAGTACCCGTGCACCCTGCCAAGCAAAGAAGTATATTTATTCTAAAATTAACACAATGATCTATTCAGAAACTCAATTTTAACTCAATTAAAGCTCCTCTCCCTGTCGGTCATGCCTTTGTTGCAGTAATTCTCAGTCTCTGCTTCTCAGGATGGAGTTTCTTTGAACATGAATCGCTGCAGCTGAGCGAGGGGGAACATTTTAATTCAGCCACACAAGGGGAAGAGAAACCGTGACAGAGGAGCAGGTAGGAGTGAGTTGGAATGCCGGCAGCCACACAAACACACACACACACACACACACACACGCAAACACACACACACAAGCAAACACACACACACATACACACACACACGCAAACACACATACACACACACACACGCAAACACACACACACAAACACACACGCAAACACACACAAACACACACGCAAACACACACACACAAACACACACGCACATACATACACACACACACACGCACATACACACATACACACACACATACATACACACACAAACACACACACACACACACACACAAACACACACACACGCAAACACACACACACAAACACACACACACACAAACACAAACACAACACACACACATAGATATAACAGGGGAACACACACACTGTCACGGTTGAGTGAAGGAAGCAGGACCCAAATGCAGATAACTCTGATAAACCTTTATTTCAAGGATAACTAAACTAACATAGACAAAACAGAACACTCACCGGTGAACTCAGTCACCAACAAAAGACGAACCAACACTGAACACAGAAAGAGACAAGACTAAATACAGGGAGGGGTAATCACGAGACGAGAAACAGCCGGGCAGGGGAGGAGAAACACAAGGACAACAGGTGAACACAATCAGACAACTTGACACACCAGGGAAACAAACGACAGGGGAAAACACAGAGAGAAGGACCAGACAATATACAAGGAGGAAAACATGACAGCAAACACACAAAACTACAAACGTGACATAACATGAGAATCGTGACACACACACAGATATAACAGGGGAACACACACACACACAGATATAACAGGGTTACACACACACAGATATAACAGGGGAACACACACACAAACAGATATAACAGGGTTACACACACACAGATATAACAGGGGAACACACACACACACACACACAGTTGCAGAGGAAAGCGAGACTATGCAAATCGTACAAGCTAATGAATTTCTGAATTCCAGCCCTGGCTCCTGTGATGGTAATGAGCTTATTTTGGAAAGAGCTCACAGAGGAGAGAGGGAATGAACAAATGCATGCATGCACACACACACACACACACACACACACACACACACACACACACACACACACACACACACACACACACACACACACACACACACACACACACACACACACACACACACACACACACACACACACACACACGGGATCTAAGCCAAACACAATCTCCTGCTGACAGTAGCTCATCAAACCTCCTCCCTCTCCCTGGTTGTCGCTCGTCTCCTTCAGGCTGCTCTCCTGCGTGATGTCGACCTGTTGGTCCGTGGAGGAGAGGGACACGGAGAAAGATAATAGCAGAAACCAGCAGCTTCATTTATCAACACCGTGTTCCCCCGGCCTCATTTCATCAATATGTAAGCAGGCCCCAGTGACCCTGCTGCTCAGCATCCAAGAATGCATCTCAATCTGGCCTCGCTAAGTGATATTCCCTCACCAAACAAACTGCTTCCTCCATCAAGGTTTCTCATCCCGGAGCGCTTTGTTGTGAATTAGGAAAAACAAAACACAACAAAACACTAGCTTTATATTTGGGACAGGCAGTTTTTAAATGTCAGCAGGAGAGGACTCTTTAAAGTAGAGACACTACATACTGATATACACCTGAACATCAGCAGGAGAGGACTCTTTAAAGTAGAGACACTGCATACTGATATACACCTGAACATCAGCAGGAGAGGACTCTTTAAGTAGAGACACTACATACTGATATACACCTGAACATCAGCAGGAGAGGACTCTTTAAAGTAGAGACACTGCATACTGATATACACCTGAACATCAGCAGGAGAGGACTCTTTAAAGTAGAGACACTACATACTGATATACACCTGAACATCAGCAGGAGAGGACTCTTTAAAGTAGAGACACTACATACTGATATACACCTGAACATCAGCAGGAGAGGACTCTTTAAAGTAGAGACACTACATACTGATATACACCTGAACATCAGCAGGAGAGGACTCTTTAAAGTAGAGACACTACATACTGATATACACCTGAACATCAGCAGGAGAAGACTCTTTAAAGTAGAGGACACTACATACTGATATACACCTGAAACATCAGCAGGAGAGGACTCTTTAAAGTAGAGACACTACATACTGATATACACCTGAACATCAGCAGGAGAGGACTCTTTAAAGTAGAGACACTACATACTGATATACACCTGAACATCAGCAGGAGAGGACTCTTTAAAATAGAGACACTACATACTGATATACACCTGAACATCAGCGGGAGAGGACTCTTTAAAGTAGAGACACTACATACTGATATACACCTGAACATCAGCAGGAGAGGACTCTTTAAAGTAGAGACACTACATACTGATATTACACCTGAACATCAGCAGGAGAAGGACTCTTTAAAGTAGAGGACACTACATACTGATATACACCTGAACATCAGCAGGAGAGGACTCTTTAAAGTAGAGACACTACATACTGATATACACCTGAACATCAGCAGGAGAGGACTCTTTAAAGTAGAGACACTACATACTGATATATACCTGAACATCAGCAGGAGAGGACTCTTTAAATAGAGACACTACATACTGATATACACCTGAACATCAGCGGGAGAGGACTCTTTAAAGTAGAGACACTACATACTGATATACACCTGAACATCAGCAGGAGAGGACTCTTTAAAGTAGAGACACTACATACTGATATACACCTGAACATCAGCAGGAGAGGACTCTTTAAAGTAGAGACACTACATACTGATATACACCTGAACATCAGCAGGAGAGGACTCTTTAAAGTAGAGACACTACATACTGAGATACACCTGAACATCAGCAGGAGAGGACTCTTTAAAGTAGAGACACTACATACTGATATACACCTGAACATCAGCAGGAGAGGACTCTTTAAAGTAGAGACACTACATACTGATATACACCTGAACATCAGCAGGAGAGGACTCTTTAAAGTAGAGACACTACATACTGATATACACCTGAACATCAGCAGGAGAGGACTCTTTAAAGTAGAGACACTACATACTGATATACACCTGAACATCAGCAGGAGAGGACTCTTTAAAGTAGAGACACTACATACTGATATACACCTGAACATCAGCAGGAGAGGACTCTTTAAAGTAGAGACACTACATACTGATATACACCTGAACATCAGCAGGAGAGGACTCTTTAAAGTAGAGACACTACATACTGATATACACCTGAACATCAGCAGGAGAGGACTCTTTAAAGTAGAGACACTACATACTGATATACACCTGAACATCAGCAGGAGAGGACTCTTTAAAGTAGAGACACTACATACTGATATACACCTGAACATCAGCAAGGAGAGGACTCTTTAAAGTAGAGGACACTACATACTGATATACACCTGAACATCAGCAGGAGAGGACTCTTTAAAGTAGAGACACTACATACTGAGATACACCTGAACATCAGCAGGAGAGGACTCTTTAAAGTAGAGACACTACATACTGATATACACCTGAACATCAGCAGGAGAGGACTCTTTAAAGTAGAGACACTACATACTGATATACACCTGAACATCAGCAGGAGAGGACTCTTTAAAGTAGAGACACTACATACTGATATACACCTGAACATCAGCAGGAGAGGACTCTTTAAAGTAGAGACACTACATACTGATATACACCTGAACATCAGCAGGAGAGGACTCTTTAAAGTAGAGACACTACATACTGATATACACCTGAACATCAGCAGGAGAGGACTCTTTAAAGTAGAGACACTACATACTGATATACACCTGAACATCAGCAGGAGAGGCACTCTTTAAAGTAGAGACACTACATACTGATATACACCTGAACATCAGCAGGAGAGGACTCTTTAAAGTAGAGACACTACATACTGATATACACCTGAACATCAGCAGGAGAGGACTCTTTAAAGTAGAGACACTACATACTGATATACACCTGAACATCAGCAGGAGAGAACTCTTTAAAGTAGAGACACTACATACTGATATACACCTGAACATCAGCAGGAGAGGACTCTTTAAAGTAGAGACACTACATACTGATATACACCTGAACATCAGCAGGAGAGGACTCTTTAAAGTAGAGACACTACATACTGATATACACCTGAACATCAGCAGGAGAGGACTCTTTAAAGTAGAGACAATACATACTGATATACACCTGAACATCAGAGGAGAGGACTCTTTAAAGTAGAGACACTACATACTGATATACACCTGAACATCAGCAGGAGAGGACTCTTTAAAGTAGAGACACTACATACTGATATACACCTGAACATCAGCAGGAGAGGACTCTTTAAAGTAGAGACACTACATACTGATATACACCTGAACATCAGCAGGAGAGGACTCTTTAAAGTAGAGACACTACATACTGATATACACCTGAACATCAGGAGGAGAGGCACTCTTTAAAGTAGAGACACTACATACTGATATACACCTGAACATCAGCAGGAGAGGACTCTTTAAAGTAGAGACACTACATACTGATATACACCTGAACATCAGCAGGAGAGGACTCTTTAAAGTAGAGACACTACATACTGATATACACCTGAACATCAGCAGGAGAGGACTCTTTAAAGTAGAGACACTACATACTGATATACACCTAAACATCAGCAGGAGAGGACTCTTTAAAGTAGAGACACTACATACTGATATACACCTGAACATCAGCAGGAGAGGACTCTTTAAAGTAGAGACACTACATACTGATATACACCTGAACATCAGCAGGAGAGGACTCTTTAAAGTAGAGACACTACATACTGATATACACCTGAACATCAGCAGGAGAGGACTCTTTAAAGTAGAGACACTACATACTGATATACACCTGAACAACAGCAGGAGAGCACTCTTTAAAGTAGAGACACTACATACTGATATACACCTGAACATCAGAGGAGAGGACTCTTTAAAGTAGAGACACTACATACTGATATACACCTGAACATCAGCAGGAGAGGACTCTTTAAAGTAGAGACACTACATACTGATATACACCTGAACATCAGCAGGAGAGGACTCTTTAAAGTAGAGACACTACATACTGATATACACCTGAACATCAGCAGGAGAGGACTCTTTAAAGTAGAGACACTACATACTGATATACACCTGAACAACAGCAGGAGAGCACTCTTTAAAGTAGAGACACTACATACTGATATACACCTGAACATCAGAGGAGAGGACTCTTTAAAGTAGAGACACTACATACTGATATACACCTGAACATCAGCAGGAGAGGACTCTTTAAAGTAGAGACACTACATACTGATATACACCTGAACATCAGCAGGAGAGGACTCTTTAAAGTAGAGACACTACATACTGATATACACCTGAACATCAGCAGGAGAGGACTCTTTAAAGTAGAGACACTACATACTGATATACACCTGAACAACAGCAGGAGAGCACTCTTTAAAGTAGAGACACTACATACTGATATACACCTGAACATCAGAGGAGAGGACTCTTTAAAGTAGAGACACTACATACTGATATACACCTGAACATCAGCAGGAGAGGACTCTTTAAAGTAGAGACACTACATACTGATATACACCTGAACATCAGCAGGAGAGGACTCTTTAAAGTAGAGACACTACATACTGATATACACCTGAACATCAGCAGGAGAGGACTCTTTAAAGTAGAGACACTACATACTGATATACACCTGAACAACAGCAGGAGAGCACTCTTTAAAGTAGAGACACTACATACTGATATACACCTGAACATCAGCAGGAGAGGACTCTTTAAAGTAGAGACACTACATACTGATATACACCTGAACATCAGCAGGAGAGGACTCTTTAAAGTAGAGACACTACATACTGATATACACCTGAACATCAGAGGAGAGGACTCTTTAAAGTAGAGACACTACATACTGATATACACCTGAACATCAGCAGGAGAGGACTCTTTAAAGTAGAGACACTACATACTGATATACACCTGAACATCAGCATGAGAGGACTCTTTAAAGTAAAAATGTCCTTGCAGTAATACTCTGTTCCTATTCAACTCGTATACAAGACATTGATTTTTTTTTCTAAGTATCTGAGAGTCTGAACAATGAAAACCTTCAAACTGTTCAGACTCCTGTAAAATATTCACAAGGAAGAATATTTTGCACCATGAAAGCCATCAGACATAATGCTCTGCCTCTCTCACACACACACACACACACACACACACACACACACACACACACACACACACACACACACACACACACACACACACACACACACACACACACACACACACACACACACACACACACACACACACACACACACACACACACACACACACACACACACACACCAAGGACATGCAGTACTTCATCGAGTTGATAAAGACTTAAGTACTAAAGAGAAACTCATTCACTGTTTCTATTCTGACACCCACATCCTTCAGTTTGTGTGTGTGTGTGTGTGTGTGTGTGTGTGTGTGTGTGTGTGTGTGTGTGTGTGTGTGTGTGTGTGTGTGTGTGTGTGTGTGTGTGTGTGTGTGTGTGTGTGTGTGTTATACAATCTACAAGAAAGAAAGCACTGTAGGTGTGCGTAGCAGAAGTACTCAGATATTTAGGTGAAGTAAAACTACAAATACTCTGGTCTGTAGTAACGTTCTTCAGATGATTAAAGTGGTGCATTTCTTACTTTTGTTCAGATTTATAGTTTACAGGACTAAAAGCGCTGCAAATGCACACAGCTGGAGACCAGGGGACACTAAAGAGTGACGCACACAGCTGGAGACCAGGGGACACTAAAGAGTGATGCACACAGCTGGAGACCAGGGGACACTAAAGAGTGACGCACACAGCTGGGAGACCAGGGGACACTAAAGAGTGACGCACACAGCTGGAGACCAGGGGACACTAAAGAGTGACGCACACAGCTGGGAGACCGGGGGACACTAAAGAGAGACGCACACAGCTGGGAGACCAGGGGACACTAAAGAGTGACACACACAGCTGGGAGACCAGGGGACACTAAAGAGTGACGCACACAGCTGGAGACCAGGGGACACTAAAGAGTGACACACACAGCTGGGAGACCAGGGGACACTAAAGAGTGACGCACACAGCTGGAGACCAGGGGACACTAAAGAGTGACGCACACAGCTGGGAGACCAGGGGACACTAAAGAGTGACGCACAGAGCTGGAGCGCTTGGTGACGTTCAGGATTATAAGTAAGGGATAATGTGCATCCTGTCGGGTGTTCTTTTCCCCATAGTGACCAAGTCGCTGCACATTATCCCGCTCATCACATGGCCACATTCTCAACAAAGTAACGATATGACTCCCAATATTGATTGAAATGCTTTTATTGATTTAAAAAATAGTACGCTATTATTTATTTAAAATGACATGCATCCAGTAAGAAAAGTAGTCCGTTGTTACCGTTTGAACTAACGCAGCAACGGCAGGAACTGCTTCGATAGCGTTTTTGAGGAGCTTTTTGATTACAGATTTGAAAACATCGCTGCTTGCTTTAAAAGTAGCACAATTCATGATGTCAAGCCTTGGAGAGTATCTAGATATCCCTGCCCTGATGCCAAAGGAACTGCACACTGAATATGTTTTGCCGTTTGATGTCTATGTCTGGACCGCTGCGTAAACAGTAGGGTTTCTACCCGTTACTTCTCCGCTGTTTTCTTGTCGCTCTTGTCTTGTAACTGTATACAGTTAAATCGAACGGACTTGTTGTTTGTGCAGATGTGAGCGTCCTTAACAACGATCAATAAGTGCTTGACAGCGGTCTGTCTGTTCTGGATTAACAACGTGTCACGTGTTCTGAATTGACCAATCAGAATCGAGTATAAGATTTGAAAACATCGTTGCTTGCTTTAAAAGTAGCACAATTCATTATGTCAAAGCTGAACAACTGTCTCTGTTGTTGGAAACTTACCTAAAATGTTTTATTATTTTAACAATGTGATCACATGACTCCTTCTGATGTTACTGCAGATCTTCTGTAAGCTAGCTAGCTAACGTAGCTAACCAGGGTTGCCAACTCTCACGCATCTGGCGTGTGACACACGCTGCCCAAACTATTCTCACGACAAAAACAAGAATACCGAACACTAGAAATGGTTTTGAAAACTTTTGTCAGGTAGTGATCGTCTTCTCAATAGAACATCTTTGATAATGTCTTCTGGCCAATCAGATTCAAGATAACGGCGTGGTGTTGTTCCAGGAAGTCCCGACGGAGAATACTTTTGCTGTAGTACATCTCTATACATCGATACAACATTACGTGTTGATAGAAATCAACACGTAATGAAATAAGACCCCACGGTTTGATGAGTGATAGGTGTGTGGGCTGTCTTTCATTTTGACACACAGAACAATGGGGGCTATCCACCCTTATCCACAATGTAAAGTCATTCACAGCCTCTTCCTCTTCTCTCTGTGAGGAGCAGCAGGTTCAGCTTTCAGAACAAAGTAACAACAAACTAAAATGGCATTCATTTTTTTAACATGTCGTGTAATAATAGATGTATTTATTTTTCTTCTCAAGAGAGTACCAGAATGTGTATTTTATGTTAGTATTTCAAAAAATCTCCTATGGCACGTCAACTCTTTCACCTGTGGGGAAATGGCAGGATTGGCTCCAGGTCGCCCTTTTTATTTACTACAAGACAAATGTGCCTTTTTATTTCACACAGTTCCATTTGGATTGAGACAGGGAAATAATCTAAACCTCACGCGTGGCGTTTCACTCTCAAGGGGAGCGTGTATCTAATTACATTGCAAATACTGACTTGAGCCCCACCACTGTGTGGGTTAGCCCTACCATAGATTACCCAACACAAATACTCTCTCGCAACTGCTGACCCGTATCGCACATGCGCAGATCTAAGAACCAGTAGAAATTATAACAAAAGTAAAAGTCTGCTGCTTATTCTTCTACTAGGCCAAAATAGAGTCAAAGAGTATATGAGAGTGAGAGTGTGTTAATTAATATATTTGGCAGTTTGGAGTAAGTCTGTAGATGTGTGTGTGTGTGTGTTTCATGTATAGGCCTCTCACGATAATTAATTTTGTTGGATACATTTTCCCGGAAATGATTGCGATAAACGATAATATTGTCGGCACCGTTGTATGACCATTTAAGACCACTGACATAATGATAATATATAATAATAATTCAAGTACATCCTTTCAAACTGCGAGTCACATCCTCATGTAAATGGCAATTTATCGAGGTCATTTTTATTTATCGTACGATACGTCAATGAATTGCTTATCGCGACAGGCACACAATAAAACAGTGGAAACAAACATGTGTTTGACTTTCATTAGCGAATGAAACTTTGTGTCCTTTATAGCCTGTGTCCAATATTGTGTATTTGTATATATTGTATATATATCCTATATATATATGCTAAGGTCCCGCTGCTGACACGATAGCAGTCATTTAGTGCGCATATGTGTAATTAAACCCATGATATCAAAATCTCACTCCAGCCAGGTACCCAAAGTTGGCAACCCTGGCTAACCTAGTAATTTCAGATATCCTGACAAACTCTTTTATGAGACGACTAAATGCTGAAGATGTGTCCTTTACATTCACTGTATTTTAATTCGCAGTACACTCACAACAGCACGTCTTTACTTCCTGTTGCTCTGACTCATTAACACTGCGTCACACTTTCACTTTAATTACCTCTGTGATGACAGGAAACATGCTGAGTGTGTGTGTGTGTGTGTGTGTGTGTGGGTGTGTGGGTGTGTGTGTGTGTGTATGTGTGTGTGTGTAGAGGGGAAGTGATTAAGCACAGAATCCTGTCTGACAGAAGAAAGAAAACAGACACAGCTTTAAATCTCTGATAAGGACAGGAACCTTGATATGGAGACGACATGCTGTGTAACATCTGGAGATACATGTTGTTGCTTTTCAGGTTGGCATTTCCCTTAAATGGAGTAAAGATTTTAACGTTTTGTTTCTAACAAGCCAACAGCTAATTAGACCATCAGGTGTTGAAAGTATCCACTTTCGGCTTCATTGTGGATCCTGAAAATGTCAGAAATGGGTTGAGCATCCTGAAGAACCCCTAAAACCAGATGCAGATGTTTATTTGTTCAAGAATGAGTCCTAAAACACTGGCACGAGTCCAAATTATGAGTCTTTAAACCCTGACATGAGTCCAAGTTATGAGTCTTCAAACTCTGACATGAGTCCAAGTTATGAGTCTCTAAACTCTGACATGAGTCCAAGTTATGAGTCTCTAAACCCTGACATGAGTCCAAGTTATGAGTCTCTAAACTCTGACATGAGTCCAAGTTATGAGTCTCTAAACTCTGACATGAGTCCAAGTTATGAGTCTTTAAACCCTGACATGAGTCCAAGTTATGAGTCTTTAAACTCTGACATGAGTCAAAGTTATGAGTCTTTAAACCCTGACATGAGTCCAAGTTGTAAGGGAAACTTCTGCAGCAATGGAGAGTCAGGACTCAGAGAGACACGAGGAGAGTTGGAGCTTTGATTTCAAACACTGGTAGTTTATTACAAGTATTGGCCGGAGAATTTCACATCACAAGTCACAGCAGCCAGATGTTCTGACTGCACGGTGGGTTGCCACATAAATTCTGACCAGCCTCTCTCTCTCGATAGAACTTTTAACTAGCTTACAGAGAGTTAATCCACATATTGGGGGGCTGACGTAAACATTCTGGGAACACTGGAGATAGCCCCAACATCTGGAGACACTGAATCACCTGTCTGTGGTGCTTAGAAGCCAGCGTTCTCACAGTCATAAAACCCTCTGTGACCGATAATATCAACAATAGCTGAACCCTCCCATTCCCGTTAAACCCCAAGGTCCCCGTCGGCGGGGACCCTGGGTTGTTTTTTCACGACACTGTGTCTCAGGGGATCTTAATATTTAAGAACCTATTAATGTGTAATACCAGATTAACGGAAATAATCTCAGCTAACTGACGATACAAACCATTTTTACCAAAACAAAACACAAGTCTCATAAGAAGCATCTAAATGACCCCTTAGCGAAAAACGCTAACGGACAGTGGCACAGAACTCAAGATAAAAGTACCCTTATTACTTATCGTAGCTACACATACAAGATACCCGATTAAAGCTGAGGTTCCACAGATTATTTAGGTATATAGTATCATCACGGAGTCATCCAAACTCGCGACAGCGGAAGCAAACACAGACATCACAACACGTACCTTTACGGAGCTTCTAGGGAGATCGTCTCACCGTAGCTGTCAATCTGATCAAAAGACGTGTTCAATGGCATTAAAACGAGAAAAAACGCGGCTGAATCGGTTAATCCATAGGTTTTTAACGTCTCTGTATAAAAAAAATGATTTCATTTATAATCCATAATTCAATTTTTATGTAAAAAATCGCAGAGCAAACGTTAGCTGCTAATGGTAGCCACTGCTGCTGCTTCCGGTCTAGGCTATGCAGCAGTCTAACTCACGCACATTACCAAATAAGGACTAGGTGGGAGTTCCCCTCGATTCCATTGGCTCTGACGGTCAGAAAGAGATGTCACATGTCAAAATCCAGCAAGGGGGGCCAGAGATATGGAAAATCCACCCAAATGGCCCCAGAAGAGGTTTTATTTTGCTAAATCTGTCTAAAAAGGTCAAATATCACTTGTTTTGCATCAATCTTGATACAGGGTACTTATTATATGTTGTACTTTGGATTCCTAAAGCTTTTAGTCTACTAACCCATCATCCAAGGTTAGTTTTCAATATAAGTACAAAATATATTTTGGACGGACACTATAATTTACAGTTTTTTACCATGTTCAATCTGAATTTTCTTTAAAATAAAAAACATCTATATTTATTCTGACTTTTCTACATCCAACTCACAGGTTTATCATTACTTTGAGAAAAAAGATTATTAATTTAACCCTTTTAGAAGGGAAGATATGGTCATTTGTTCTGGGAATGTCATTTTCGAGCCTGAAACCTGAAAAACAGGCACGGGGTTTAACAGGTTAAGACAGATAACAGACTCAGGGTTGGTCGTAAAAGTCAACACACATAAAAGGTTAAATATCTTAGGAGTAAGGAAGAATTATTCCCTAACACAAGTTATGAGTCTTTAAACTCTGACATGAGTCCAAGTTATGAGTCTTTAAACCCTGACATGAGTCCAAGTTATGAGTCTTTCAACTCTGACATGAGTCCAAGTTATGAGTCTTTAAACTCTGACATGAGCCCAAGTTATGAGTCTTTAAACCCTGACATGAGTCCAAGTTATGAGTCTTTAAACCCTGACATGAGTCCAAGTTATGAGTCTTTCAACTCTGACATGAGTCCAAGTTGAGTCTTTAAACCCTGACATAAGTCTAAGTTATGAGTCTTTACACCCTGACATGAGTCCAAGTTATGAGTCTATAAACCCTGACATAAGTCTAAGTTATGAGTCTTTACACCCTGACATGAGTCCAAGTTATGAGTCTTTAAACCCTGATATGAGTCCAAGTTATGAGTCTTTAAACCTTAACATGAGTCCAAGTTATGAGTCTTTAAACTCTGACATGAGTACAAGTTATGAGTCTTTAAACCCTGACATGAGTCCAAGTTATGAGTCTTTAAACCTTAACATGAGTCCAAGTTATGAGTCTATAAACCCTGACATGAGTCCAAGTTATGAGTCTTTAAACCCTGACATGAGTCCAAGTTATGAGTCCTAAACCTTAACATGAGTCCAAGTTATGAGTCTTTAAACCTTAACATGAGTCCAAGTTATGAGTCTTTAAACCCTGACATGAGTCCAAGTTACGAGTCTTCAAACCCTGACATAAGTCCAAGTTACGAGTCTTCAAATCTGACATGAGTCCAAGTTATGAGTTGTTAAACTCTGGCACGAGTCCAAGTTATGAGTCTTTAAACCTGACATGAGTCCAAGTTACGAGTCTTTAAACCCTGACATGAGTCCAAGTTACAAGTCTTTGAGTCCAAGTTATGAGTCTTTAAACTCTGACATGAGTCCAAGTTATGAGTCTCTCTGACATGAGTCCAAGTTATGAGTCTTTAAACCCTGACATGAGTCCAAGTTATGAGTCTTTAAACCCTGACATGAGTCCAAGTTATGAGTCTCTAAACTCTGACATGAGTCCAAGTTATGAGTCTTTAAACCCTGACATGAGTCCAAGTTATGAATCTTTAAACCCTGATATGAGTCCAAGTTATGAGTCTTTAAACCCTGACATGAGTCCAAGTTATGAGTCTTTAAACCTTAAAGGTCACCTATCATGCTATGTTTAGGCAGGAGCACAGGTCTCAGATATATACAAATATATGAAAAACATGTCTCTGAAGTGTTTTGCTCAAAATACCAAACAGATCATTCTAGCCATACCTCATATCCCTCTATTTCACTTCCTGTTTCAAAAGTGATGATTTGGGTATAAAGCTTTAAAGAGGAGGGGTCTGAGCTCATGCGGGACCCGGCAGCTACTGTCTAAACTAAATGCTGCCGTGATGAAACGCCATATCATGGATTATCAAGGATTCTCTCTGAAACAGTTTGGAGCTCAAAGGCTTTCTCTCTTGCCGGTTATACCACAAGGTGAGTTCCTTTTTACTTCCCGCTTCTTCACACACATGCTCTCCAGTAAAGGTTAGCTCTGAGTGTTAGCGATGCTAATGTAAACACCGACCATATTACGTCCAAAACAGTCGGGCATTGTTTCTGATAGCAACGTTTCTGATTGGGCCGTGAGTCCACATTTCAGATATTACGTCATATCGGACGCAAATCTGGATCAGCTCCGTTGTTCCCCGTTTTTAGAGATTTGGGTACGGAGGAAAAGAGAGAGGGTTTTATTTTCTGACGCTGCGTGAGTTCCCCGACTCACCGGGGACACATATTGATGTAGAGAAGACATCAAAAAGTGCATTTTGCATGATAGGTGTCCTTTAACATGAGTCCAAGTTATGAGTCTTTAAACCCTGACATGACTCAATCAGTCGGAGGTTTGATTGGCGGTTGGATGGAGGCGTAGCTTCAGGAAGAGGCGGGTCTTTCTTCATCTCTCTGCACAGAATGACTGCTAATGAGTCGTGTTACCCACAAGTTGAACTCCCTCCGCTGACATGCAGAAAAAGAGACAATTACTGAGTTACTGAAACCCCGAGACGGAGAGCGAGCAGAGATTATCTCGTCCTTCGTTAGCGCCGAACATCCTTCAGAGAGAGGATGCATCTTTTATGTGTCTCAGAGCAGTTTAATTTCAAGACGTTCATCTCACTTTCCTGCAACGTGGGTCCTGTTTTATAATCTGTTCAAATAGTATTGCAACTTGTAATCAGAGTTTAGGTGCAATTTAGGTTTCACTTGGTTTTCTAACGCAGCTTTTTGGAGGTCGGATCACAAGTCGATATCGCTCATTACATTACATTGCATTTAGCTGACGCTTTTATCCAAAGCGACTTACAATAAGTGCGTTCGACCAACAAAATACAAACTTGAAGAAAACAGAATCATATAAGTACAGGTTTCATAGAGCAAAAACATTTCAAGTGCTACTCAACTGGCTTTAGGTAAGCCAGTCCTTTATTAGTATACAAGTGCTTTGTTAATAGTTCTATCGCTCGAAGTGGAGTCGAAAGAGATGAGTTTTCAGTCTGCGCCGGAAGGTGTGTAAGCCATCTGCTGTCCTGATGTCAATGGGGAGCTCATTCCACCATTTTGGAGCCAGGATAGCAAACCCACGTGTTTTTGCTGATGGGAACTTGGGTCCCCTTCGCAGCGAGGGTGCAGCGAGCTGTTTGGCTGATGCAGAGCGTAGTGCACGTGCTGGGGTATACGGTTTAACCATGTCCTGGATGTAGGAAGGGCCAGATCCATTCGCAGCATGGTACGCAAGTACCATTGTCTTGAAGTGGATTCTAGCAGTTACCGGAAGCCAGTGGAGGGAGCGGAGGAGCGGAGTGGTGTGGGAACATTTAGGAAGGTTGAAGACCAGACGAGACGCTGCATTCTGGATGAGCTGCAGAGGTCGGATGGCACATGCAGGTAGACCAGCCAGGAGGGAGTTGCAGTAGTCTAGGCGTGAGATGACGAGAGCCTGGACCAGAACCTGCGTGGCTTTCTGGGTCAGCTGGGGACGTATCCTCCTGATGTTGTAAAGCGTGTATCTGCAGCAGCGGGTTGTAGCAGCGATGTTTGCAGTGAAGGGACAGGTTGTTATCTAGGGTCACACCCAGATTCCTTGCAGTCTGAGTCGGGGAAACAACAGAGGTGCCGATGTTGATCGTCAGGTCAAGAGTGGGACAATCTTTTCCCGGAAGGAAAAGCAGTTCAGTCTTGTCAAGGTTGAGCTTGAGGTGATGAGCAGACATCCACTGAGAGATGTCAGCTAGACAAGCAGAGATGCGTGCGACGACCTGGGTCTCTAAGCGGGGAAAGGACAGAATTAATTGGGTGTCGTCAGCGTAGCAGTGGTATGAAAAACCATGCGTGCTAATGACAGATCCGAGCGAGTTTGTGTAGAAGAGGAGGGGACCAAGAACAGAGCCCTGAGGGACCCCTGTAGTTAATTGGCAAGGGTCGGACTCGGACCCTCTCCAAGTAACCCTGTAGGTACGGTCTTTGAGGTATGAGGTGATGAGGGAAAGTGCAGAGCCTGAAACTCCAAGTTCTTGGAGAGTGCGAAGGAGGATCTGATGGTTCACCGTGTCGAATGCAGCAGACAGGTCCAACAGGATGATGACAAAAAACAGAATGTTACTCACACAATTCTAGAAGTCACCAGTTGTTATCCTGTCCAAATGGAGTTGCACACTGGCAGGTCAGTGATCAGGATGAGATTTAAATACAGTTTCTGGGGGGGAAGGCCGCAGATCAGAGCTGATGGGCCTCAATCGAGACTGGCTCCCTCCTGAGTTGCTCAAAACAATGTTAGCCATATGTCGAATGCGCTGAATACTAATACTAACAAAAACAAGCATAACATATCCTCTTTAAGAATTCAGGGTAAAAAATAACGGATGTAAAAATGATCGTTTTACAGGTGAATCACTACTTTGACTTTGGAGAAACTTACAATTATACATCGTTAAATGCAACCGCTTTTGCAGGAGCTTTTGGGTGTAACATGATTCTGACCAATCAGAAACCAGCACCAATTTAAGCCTCTGTACCCATCTCGGAAATAATCAAATCAGAGTGACACATCATTTTAGAAGTGAAAACAGGATGGGACGCAGAAGAAATGTCTTAGTGAAACCCCCTCAGATGTAGAGACGTTAAAACACTCGAGGGTTTTCGGTATTTCTTGGAACCTTTTGAGAGCCGTCTGTGTTCAGAGGAGCTGCGGATCTAATGAACGTCAGCGGAGAGAAAATGACCTCCGTCTGCGAAACACGGAGAGGTTAACCGGGAGGAACTGGTTTTAGATTGGAGTGATTTGCGTGTTTCAGCACTGCTGCAATAATTCAATTACTGAGAAAAAATCAGACCGGACTGATGCAATTCAACACACACACACACACACACACACACACACACACACACACACACACACACACACACACACACACACACACACACACACACACACACACACACACACACACACACACACACACACACACACACACACACACACACACACACACACACACACACACACACAACACACACACACACACACACACACACAGAGAGGAGTGTGTTTGTGTTTGTAATGAGAACAGATTGCAGATCAGGATTGAGAGCCGTCCAATGAAACGTCTTCGGGAGACTTCAGGTAATGTGTTTTATTAAGATACCATACCCCCGTGGTGGGTGTGTGTGTGTGTGTGTGGTGTGTGTGTGTGGGTGTGTGTGTGTGTGTCTGTGTGTGTCTGTGTGTGTGTTGGATTGACCTGCTCTTATCTCAGATTGATCAGTTAGACAAGTAGATTCTCACAATGATACCCATTTACAGCCGAGTGCTCGTGATTTCTTCCGATTGTCAGTAATGGCTGGTAATAAGCACCGTGCTGCTGCAAAAACCTGTGTGTGTGTGTGTGTGTGTGTGTGTGTGTGTGTCTGTGTGTGTGTGTGTGTGTGTGTGTGTGTGTGTGTGTGTGTGTGTGTGTGTGTGTGTGTGTGTGTGTGTGTGTGTGTGTGTGTGTGTGTGTGTGTGTGTCTGTGTGTGGTGTCTGTGTGTGTGTGTGTGGTGTGGTGTGTGTGTGTGTGTGTGTGTGTGTGTGTGTGTGTGTGTGTGTGTCTCTGTGTGTGTGTGTGTGTGTGTGTGTGTGTGTGTGTGTGTGTGTGTGTGTGTTGTACATGCACGCATTTTAACTTTGCACGTGATGTATAAATATGACATTTAGTGCTGCAGTTGTGATAGAGATGGACGATGTAACATAAACATATTACTCTTTTTAAAAATGTGTAGATAATATTCACAAAAAAACACACACACACACACACACACACACACACCACACACACACACACACACACACACACACACACACACACACACACACACACACACACACACACACACACACACACACACACACACACCACACACACACCACACACACACACACCACACACACACACACACACACACACTTTGTCCTTGAAGCCAGGAATAGCAATGAGACGGCAGCAGCCTGCAGGGAGGAGACAGATTTAAACTTCTCGTCCTGAAGGAGACGTCCACCTGCTCCAACGATGAGACGGAAATAAAAGACGAGCACGAGACGA
>JAPTMU010000147.1:263184-306871 GCA_028583405.1 Pogonophryne albipinna | reverse complement strand
TAAGTCTAAGTTATGAGTCTTTACACCCTGACATGAGTCCAAGTTATGAGTCTATAAACCCTGACATAAGTCTAAGTTATGAGTCTTTACACCCTGACATGAGTCCAAGTTATGAGTCTTTAAACCCTGATATGAGTCCAAGTTATGAGTCTTTAAACCTTAACATGAGTCCAAGTTATGAGTCTTTAAACTCTGACATGAGTACAAGTTATGAGTCTTTAAACCCTGACATGAGTCCAAGTTATGAGTCTTTAAACCTTAACATGAGTCCAAGTTATGAGTCTATAAACCCTGACATGAGTCCAAGTTATGAGTCTTTAAACCCTGACATGAGTCCAAGTTATGAGTCCTAAACCTTAACATGAGTCCAAGTTATGAGTCTTTAAACCTTAACATGAGTCCAAGTTATGAGTCTTTAAACCCTGACATGAGTCCAAGTTACGAGTCTTCAAACCCTGACATAAGTCCAAGTTACGAGTCTTCAAATCTGACATGAGTCCAAGTTATGAGTTGTTAAACTCTGGCACGAGTCCAAGTTATGAGTCTTTAAACCTGACATGAGTCCAAGTTACGAGTCTTTAAACCCTGACATGAGTCCAAGTTACAAGTCTTTGAGTCCAAGTTATGAGTCTTTAAACTCTGACATGAGTCCAAGTTATGAGTCTCTCTGACATGAGTCCAAGTTATGAGTCTTTAAACCCTGACATGAGTCCAAGTTATGAGTCTTTAAACCCTGACATGAGTCCAAGTTATGAGTCTCTAAACTCTGACATGAGTCCAAGTTATGAGTCTTTAAACCCTGACATGAGTCCAAGTTATGAATCTTTAAACCCTGATATGAGTCCAAGTTATGAGTCTTTAAACCCTGACATGAGTCCAAGTTATGAGTCTTTAAACCTTAAAGGTCACCTATCATGCTATGTTTAGGCAGGAGCACAGGTCTCAGATATATACAAATATATGAAAAACATGTCTCTGAAGTGTTTTGCTCAAAATACCAAACAGATCATTCTAGCCATACCTCATATCCCTCTATTTCACTTCCTGTTTCAAAAGTGATGATTTGGGTATAAAGCTTTAAAGAGGAGGGGTCTGAGCTCATGCGGGACCCGGCAGCTACTGTCTAAACTAAATGCTGCCGTGATGAAACGCCATATCATGGATTATCAAGGATTCTCTCTGAAACAGTTTGGAGCTCAAAGGCTTTCTCTCTTGCCGGTTATACCACAAGGTGAGTTCCTTTTTACTTCCCGCTTCTTCACACACATGCTCTCCAGTAAAGGTTAGCTCTGAGTGTTAGCGATGCTAATGTAAACACCGACCATATTACGTCCAAAACAGTCGGGCATTGTTTCTGATAGCAACGTTTCTGATTGGGCCGTGAGTCCACATTTCAGATATTACGTCATATCGGACGCAAATCTGGATCAGCTCCGTTGTTCCCCGTTTTTAGAGATTTGGGTACGGAGGAAAAGAGAGAGGGTTTTATTTTCTGACGCTGCGTGAGTTCCCCGACTCACCGGGGACACATATTGATGTAGAGAAGACATCAAAAAGTGCATTTTGCATGATAGGTGTCCTTTAACATGAGTCCAAGTTATGAGTCTTTAAACCCTGACATGACTCAATCAGTCGGAGGTTTGATTGGCGGTTGGATGGAGGCGTAGCTTCAGGAAGAGGCGGGTCTTTCTTCATCTCTCTGCACAGAATGACTGCTAATGAGTCGTGTTACCCACAAGTTGAACTCCCTCCGCTGACATGCAGAAAAAGAGACAATTACTGAGTTACTGAAACCCCGAGACGGAGAGCGAGCAGAGATTATCTCGTCCTTCGTTAGCGCCGAACATCCTTCAGAGAGAGGATGCATCTTTTATGTGTCTCAGAGCAGTTTAATTTCAAGACGTTCATCTCACTTTCCTGCAACGTGGGTCCTGTTTTATAATCTGTTCAAATAGTATTGCAACTTGTAATCAGAGTTTAGGTGCAATTTAGGTTTCACTTGGTTTTCTAACGCAGCTTTTTGGAGGTCGGATCACAAGTCGATATCGCTCATTACATTACATTGCATTTAGCTGACGCTTTTATCCAAAGCGACTTACAATAAGTGCGTTCGACCAACAAAATACAAACTTGAAGAAAACAGAATCATATAAGTACAGGTTTCATAGAGCAAAAACATTTCAAGTGCTACTCAACTGGCTTTAGGTAAGCCAGTCCTTTATTAGTATACAAGTGCTTTGTTAATAGTTCTATCGCTCGAAGTGGAGTCGAAAGAGATGAGTTTTCAGTCTGCGCCGGAAGGTGTGTAAGCCATCTGCTGTCCTGATGTCAATGGGAGCTCATTCCACCATTTTGGAGCCAGGATAGCAAACCCACGTGTTTTTGCTGATGGGAACTTGGGTCCCCTTCGCAGCGAGGGTGCAGCGAGCTGTTTGGCTGATGCAGAGCGTAGTGCACGTGCTGGGGTATACGGTTTAACCATGTCCTGGATGTAGGAAGGGCCAGATCCATTCGCAGCATGGTACGCAAGTACCATTGTCTTGAAGTGGATTCTAGCAGTTACCGGAAGCCAGTGGAGGGAGCGGAGGAGCGGAGTGGTGTGGGAACATTTAGGAAGGTTGAAGACCAGACGAGACGCTGCATTCTGGATGAGCTGCAGAGGTCGGATGGCACATGCAGGTAGACCAGCCAGGAGGGAGTTGCAGTAGTCTAGGCGTGAGATGACGAGAGCCTGGACCAGAACCTGCGTGGCTTTCTGGGTCAGCTGGGGACGTATCCTCCTGATGTTGTAAAGCGTGTATCTGCAGCAGCGGGTTGTAGCAGCGATGTTTGCAGTGAAGGACAGGTTGTTATCTAGGGTCACACCCAGATTCCTTGCAGTCTGAGTCGGGGAAACAACAGAGGTGCCGATGTTGATCGTCAGGTCAAGAGTGGGACAATCTTTTCCCGGAAGGAAAAGCAGTTCAGTCTTGTCAAGGTTGAGCTTGAGGTGATGAGCAGACATCCACTGAGAGATGTCAGCTAGACAAGCAGAGATGCGTGCGACGACCTGGGTCTCTAAGCGGGGAAAGGACAGAATTAATTGGGTGTCGTCAGCGTAGCAGTGGTATGAAAAACCATGCGTGCTAATGACAGATCCGAGCGAGTTTGTGTAGAAGAGGAGGGGACCAAGAACAGAGCCCTGAGGGACCCCTGTAGTTAATTGGCAAGGGTCGGACTCGGACCCTCTCCAAGTAACCCTGTAGGTACGGTCTTTGAGGTATGAGGTGATGAGGGAAAGTGCAGAGCCTGAAACTCCAAGTTCTTGGAGAGTGCGAAGGAGGATCTGATGGTTCACCGTGTCGAATGCAGCAGACAGGTCCAACAGGATGATGACAAAAAACAGAATGTTACTCACACAATTCTAGAAGTCACCAGTTGTTATCCTGTCCAAATGGAGTTGCACACTGGCAGGTCAGTGATCAGGATGAGATTTAAATACAGTTTCTGGGGGGGAAGGCCGCAGATCAGAGCTGATGGGCCTCAATCGAGACTGGCTCCCTCCTGAGTTGCTCAAAACAATGTTAGCCATATGTCGAATGCGCTGAATACTAATACTAACAAAAACAAGCATAACATATCCTCTTTAAGAATTCAGGGTAAAAAATAACGGATGTAAAAATGATCGTTTTACAGGTGAATCACTACTTTGACTTTGGAGAAACTTACAATTATACATCGTTAAATGCAACCGCTTTTGCAGGAGCTTTTTGGGTGTAACATGATTCTGACCAATCAGAAACCAGCACCAATTTAAGCCTCTGTACCCATCTCTGGAAATAATCAAATCAGAGTGACACATCATTTTAGAAGTGAAAACAGGATGGGACGCAGAAGAAATGTCTTAGTGAAACCCCCTCAGATGTAGAGACGTTAAAACACTCGAGGGTTTTCGGTATTTCTTGGAACCTTTTGAGAGCCGTCTGTGTTTCAGAGGAGCTGCGGATCTAATGAACGTCAGCGGAGAGAAAATGACCTCCGTCTGCGAAACACGGAGAGGTTAACCGGGAGGAACTGGTTTTAGATTGGAGTGATTTGCGTGTTTCAGCACTGCTGCAATAATTCAATTACTGAGAAAAAATCAGACCGGACTGATGCAATTCAACACACACACACACACACACACACACACACACACACACACACACACACACACACACACACACACACACACACACACACACACACACACACACACACACACACACACACACACACACACACACACACACACACACACACACACACACACACACACACACAGAGAGGAGTGTGTTTGTGTTTGTAATGAGAACAGATTGCAGATCAGGATTGAGAGCCGTCCAATGAAACGTCTTCGGGAGACTTCAGGTAATGTGTTTTATTAAGATACCATACCCCCGTGGTGTGTGTGTGTGTGTGTGTGTGTGTGTGTGTGTGTGTGTGTGTGTGTGTGTGTGTGTGTGTGTGTGTGTGTGTGTTGGATTGACCTGCTCTTATCTCAGATTGATCAGTTAGACAAGTAGATTCTCACAATGATACCCATTTACAGCCGAGTGCTCGTGATTTCTTCCGATTGTCAGTAATGGCTGGTAATAAGCACCGTGCTGCTGCAAAAACCTGTGTGTGTGTGTGTGTGTGTGTGTGTGTGTGTGTGTCTGTGTGTGTGTGTGTGTGTGTGTGTGTGTGTGTGTGTGTGTGTGTGTGTGTGTGTGTGTGTGTGTCTCTGTGTGTGTGTGTGTGTCTGTGTGTGTGTGTGTGTGTGTGTGTGTGTGTGTGTGTGTGTGTGTGTGTGTGTGTGTGTGTGTGTGTGTGTTGTACATGCACGCATTTTAACTTTGCACGTGATGTATAAATATGACATTTAGTGCTGCAGTTGTGATAGAGATGGACGATGTAACATAAACATATTACTCTTTTTAAAAATGTGTAGATAATATTCACAAACAAAACACACACACACACACACACACACACACACACACACACACACACACACACACACACACACACACACACACACACACACACACACACACACACACACACACACACACTTTGTCCTTGAAGCCAGGAATAGCAATGAGACGGCAGCAGCCTGCAGGGAGGAGACAGATTTAAACTTCTCGTCCTGAAGGAGACGTCCACCTGCTCCAACGATGAGACGGAAATAAAAGACGAGCACGAGACGATTTCAATATTTAAATAAAGTCTGCAGCCACCAGTCTGACCTCGAAGCCTTTAAAGTTTACTTTCATTAGGAACCAACCGTCACCTACTAGAAATATGAAACAAGTGATTGTATTTGAGGAAAACTGTGTTTCGTGACGGTTTAGAATGAAATAAGATCATATATTTCTAAAATATTAGAATTATTATTAAATGATTTCCTAATTAATTAATTACATTTTTGTTCCTGAAATACTGCAGATTCAGTCATGATGAAAATAAATGTCAGTGTTTGAAGACTCATTTCAATGCTGAGTCATGTCAAAACATATTCCTGTAGATTTTACTGATTATTGTGTTTTCATTTAGTAAATTGTTATTTTTCTAGACAGGCGGACTGGGACTAAACATCAGCCCGGGACTCTCGACCGGCCCACTTCAGTACCGGCCCACTTCAGTACCGGCCCACTTCAGTACCGACCCACTTCAGTACCGACCCACTTCAGTACCGGCCCACTTCAGTACCGGCTCACTTCAGTACCGACCCACTTCAGTACCGGCCCACTTCAGTCCTGGCCCACTTCAGTACCGGCCCACTTCAGTCCCGGCCCACTTCAGTACCGACCCACTCCAGTCCCGGCCCACTTCAGTCCCGGCCCACTTCAGTACCGGCCCACTTCAGTACCGACCCACTCCAGTCCCGACCCACTTCAGTACCGGCCCACTTCAGTACCGACCCACTCCAGTCCCGACCCACTTCAGTCCCGACCCACTTCAGTCCCGGCCCACTTCAGTACCGGCCAATCGGGGTTCGATGGCCAGTCCGCCCCTGTTTCTAGAGGTGCGCTGCATGAATCACATTTATTTTGTACCCTTTTTCAAATAAAGTCAAATGAGCTAATTTATTAATGTAATTTAATCAAAAACATTCGTATTCTCCCTTTAGCGTGTTGTTATTAATTCTGCTTTAACAAATGATCGATGGTGAAGTGAGGTCAGGATTTAAAGGAGATTCAGTCTGACTAAAATCTCCAACTGGGCTCTAGTCCAGAACACACACACACGCACACGCACGCGCGCACACACACACACACACACACGTTTACTTGTATGGCCACATGTCGCAGTTTCTCCTTGTTTCACCTTCATCTAGCAGCAGATTATAAACAGCAGGAAATAAAGAAACTGAGTTTTTATATATTTCTTTATTTAAAATGAATGCATGTAACCTTTATTGGAACCTGATATACACCTGAACATCAGCAGGAGAGGACTCTTTAAAGTAGAGACACTACATACTGATATACACCTGAACATCAGCAGGAGAGGACTCTTTAAAGTAGAGACACTACATACTGATATACACCTGAACATCAGCAGGAGAGGACTCTTTAAAGTAGAGACACTACATACTGATATACACCTGAACATCAGCAGGAGAGGACTCTTTAAAGTAGAGACACTACATACTGATATACACCTGAACATCAGCAGGAGAGGACTCTTTAAAGTAGAGACACTACATACTGATATACACCTGAACATCAGCAGGAGAGGACTCTTTAAAGTAGAGACACTACATACTGATATACACCTGAACATCAGCAGGAGAGGACTCTTTAAAGTAGAGACACTACATACTGATATACACCTGAACATCAGCAGGAGAGGACTCTTTAAAGTAGAGACACTACATACTGATATACACCTGAACATCAGCAGGAGAGGACTCTTTAAAGTAGAGACACTACATACTGATATACACCTGAACATCAGCAGGAGAGGACTCTTTAAAGTAGAGACACTACATACTGATATACACCTGAACATCAGCAGGAGAGGACTCTTTAAAGTAGAGACACTACATACTGATATACACCTGAACATCAGCAGGAGAGGACTCTTTAAAGTAGAGACACTACATACTGATATACACCTGAACATCAGCAGGAGAGGACTCTTTAAAGTAGAGACACTACATACTGATATACACCTGAACATCAGCAGGAGAGGACTCTTTAAAGTAGAGACACTACATACTGATATACACCTGAACATCAGCAGGAGAGGACTCTTTAAAGTAGAGACACTACATACTGATATACACCTGAACATCAGCAGGAGAGGACTCTTTAAAGTAGAGACACTACACACTGATATACACCTGAACATCAGCAGGAGAGGACTCTTTAAAGTAGAGACACTACATACTGATATACACCTGAACATCAGCAGGAGAGGACTCTTTAAAGTAGAGACACTACATACTGATATACACCTGAACATCAGCAGGAGAGGACTCTTTAAAGTAGAGACACTACATACTGATATACACCTGAACATCAGCAGGAGAGGACTCTTTAAAGTAGAGACACTACATACTGATATACACCTGAACATCAGCAGGAGAGGACTCTTTAAAGTAGAGACACTACATACTGATATACACCTGAACATCAGCAGGAGAGGACTCTTTAAAGTAGAGACACTACATACTGATATACACCTGAACATCAGCAGGAGAGGACTCTTTAAAGTAGAGACACTAAATACTGATATACACCTGAACATCAGCAGGAGAGGACTCTTTAAAGTAGAGACACTACATACTGATATACACCTGAACATCAGCAGGAGAGGACTCTTTAAAGTAGAGACACTACATACTGATATACACCTGAACATCAGCAGGAGAGGACTCTTTAAAGTAGAGACACTACATACTGATATACACCTGAACATCAGCAGGAGAGGACTCTTTAAAGTAGAGACACTACATACTGATATACACCTGAACATCAGCAGGAGAGGACTCTTTAAAGTAGAGACACTACATACTGATATACACCTGAACATCAGCAGGAGAGGACTCTTTAAAGTAGAGACACTACATACTGATATACACCTGAACATCAGCAGGAGAGGACTCTTTAAAGTAGAGACACTACATACTGATATACACCTGAACATCAGCAGGAGAGGACTCTTTAAAGTAGAGACACTACATACTGATATACACCTGACCATCAGCAGGAGAGGACTCTTTAAAGTAGAGACACTACATACTGATATACACCTGAACATCAGCAGGAGAGGACTCTTTAAAGTAGAGACACTACATACTGATATACACCTGAACATCAGCAGGAGAGGACTCTTTAAAGTAGAGACACTACATACTGATATACACCTGAACATCAGCAGGAGAGGACTCTTTAAAGTAGAGACACTAACATACTGATATACACCTGAACATCAGCAGGAGAGGGACTCTTTAAAGTAGAGACACTACATACTGATATACACCTGAACATCAGCAGGAGAGGACTCTTTAAAGTAGAGACACTACATACTGATATACACCTGAACATCAGCAGGAGAGGACTCTTTAAAGTAGAGACACTACATACTGATATACACCTGAACATCAGCAGGAGAGGACTCTTTAAAGTAGAGACACTACATACTGATATACACCTGAACATCAGCAGGAGAGGACTCTTTAAAGTAGAGACACTACATACTGATATACACCTGAACATCAGCAGGAGAGGACTCTTTAAAGTAGAGACACTACATACTGATATACACCTGAACATCAGCAGGAGAGGACTCTTTAAAGTAGAGACACTACATACTGATATACACCTGAACATCAGCAGGAGAGGACTCTTTAAAGTAGAGACACTACACACTGATATACACCTGAACATCAGCAGGAGAGGACTCTTTAAAGTAGAGACACTACACACTGATATACACCTGAACATCAGCAGGAGAGGACTCTTTAAAGTAGAGACACTACACACTGATATACACCTGAACATCAGCAGGAGATGACTCTTTAAAGTAGAGACACTACATACTGATATACACCTGAACATCAGCAGGAGAGGACTCTTTAAAGTAGAGACACTACATACTGATATACACCTGAACATCAGCAGGAGAGGACTCTTTAAAGTAGAGACACTGCATACTGATATACACCTGAACATCAGCAGGAGAGGACTCTTTAAAGTAGAGACACTACATACTGATATACACCTGAACATCAGCAGGAGAGGACTCTTTAAAGTAGAGACACTACATACTGATATACACCTGAACATCAGCAGGAGAGGACTCTTTAAAGTAGAGACACTACATACTGATATACACCTGAACATCAGCAGGAGAGGACTCTTTAAAGTAGAGACACTACATACTGATATACACCTGAACATCAGCAGGAGAGGACTCTTTAAAGTAAAGACACTACATACTGATATACACCTGAACATCAGCAGGAGAGGACTCTTTAAAGTAGAGACACTACATACTGATATACACCTGAACATCAGCAGGAGAGGACTCTTTAAAGTAGAGACACTACATACTGATATACACCTGAACATCAGCAGGAGAGGACTCTTTAAAGTAGAGACACTACATACTGATATACACCTGAACATCAGCAGGAGAGGACTCTTTAAAGTAGAGACACTACATACTGATATACACCTGAACATCAGCAGGAGAGGACTCTTTAAAGTAAAGACACTACATACTGATATACACCTGAACATCAGCAGGAGAGGACTCTTTAAAGTAGAGACACTACATACTGATATACACCTGAACATCAGCGGGAGAGGACTCTTTAAAGTAGAGACACTACATACTGATATACACCTGACCATCAGCAGGAGAGGACTCTTTAAAGTAGAGACACTACATACTGATATACACCTGAACATCAGCAGGAGAGGACTCTTTAAAGTAGAGACACTACATACTGATATACACCTGAACATCAGCAGGAGAGGACTCTTTAAAGTAGAGACACTACATACTGATATACACCTGAACATCAGCAGGAGAGGACTCTTTAAAGTAGAGACACTACATACTGATATACACCTGAACATCAGCAGGAGAGGACTCTTTAAAGACACTTAGTCTATAATTAGAAAGGCTGTATCGTCTTACTCTCTAAATATGAGGATCTTGCAGAAACAGTAAAAGCATGAAAGAGTGACCGCAGCGATGAGGCAGCAGTCTGTGGGGAGGAAGAAGTGTCCGATATCTCCTCATCCTCTGATCTGTGGCTGATAGAGAACATCTAATGGAAGCACTTTCAGAAACGTCTTATATCACCATGACACCAACACTTCTCAAATACCTGCTTTCATTCAAGGTAAAGAAGCAGAATCTTAAAAAAGCAAAAATCTGACAAAAAGTCAAAATTGTTAGATTGTGAAAAATCTTACTTTCTTATAAATTAGTCATTCCTGAGAAACAAAATCAATTCTGAGAACATTTTCCAAATCTGAGTAAAGTCAAAATTCTGAGAGAAAAAGTCAACAAAAAAAAAAGTTCATGGTAAAAAAGAAGTCATTTTCAAATACCTGCTTTTATTTCAGGTGAAGTTCAATCTGAGCTATTCAGAATCACAGGTCGATGACTACAGATTAAAACTCTTCTAAGTGTGTCGCCTTGAGTTCAATTTAGATAAGATTTAGGTGCGCCAAATTATAAGGATTGGTTGTCACATCTGGCAAAACACATTTCAGCTAAAAAATATTTTTAAAAACCCTAGAAGAGCTTTTTTTGGCTGTTTAGTGACAGTTTTTACCCTTTGTGTTTGATATACAATGTTTAAACTTAATTGTTTAGTTTGGTTTATGGTGGCTGACGGGTGCAAACGCTCTACAATCCAAATATCCTCCATCAGGAGCTGCCGCTTCAGAAAGGATGCAGATACAACACCCCGAATGTTCCACATGAAGAAACATCTCCAGCAACAACACATGCAGCGTTTAGAGAACATTCAGCAACTTGAGGAGACATGCTGGGAGACCAGGGGACACTAAAGAGTGACGCACACAGCTGGGAGATCAGGGGACACTAAAGAGGGACGCACACAGCTGGGAGATCAGGGGACACTAAAGAGGGACGCACACAGCTGGGAGATCAGGGGACATTAAAGAGTGACGCACACAGCTGGAGACCAGGGGACACTAAATAGTGACGCACACAGCTGGGAGACCAGGGGGACACTAAAGAGTGACGCACACAACTGGGAGACCAGGGAACACTCAAGAGTGACGCACAAAGCTGGGAGATCAGGGGACACTAAAGAGTGACGCACACAGCTGGAGACCAGGGGGACACTAAAGAGTGACGCACACAGCTGGGAGACCATGGGACACTAAAGAGTGACGCACACAGCTGGTAGACAGGGGACACTAAAGAGTGACGCACACAGCTGGAGACCAGGGGAGACTAAATAGTGACGCACACAGCTGGGAGACCAGGGGAGACTAAATAGTGACGCACACAGCTGGGAGACCAGGGGGACACTAAAGAGCGACGCACACAGCTGGAGACCAGGGGGACACTAAAGAGTGACGCACACAGCTGGAGACCAGGGAACACTCAAGAGTGACGCACACAGCTGGGAGACCAGGGAACACTCAAGAGTGACGCACACAGCTGGAGACCAGGGGGACACTAAAGAGTGACGCACACAGCTGGGAGACCAGGGGACACACACGCACAACACACACACACATACCATGTATACATCACTTCAGGGGACATTACATTGACTTACATGCATTTCCTGGAGACTTATCCTAACCTTAACCATAACCAACACATGGCTAACCCTAACCCAATTTTTCACCCTAAAATTAATGATTCCCCTTATGGGCACCTCCATTTTGTCCCCATAAGGGAGGCGAGTCCCCACACGTGACTATGTAAACAGATTTAGGTCCCCACAAGTATAGTCTCACACACACACACACACACACATGTAGCAACGGATTATAAACAGCAGGAAATAAAGAAACCGAGAGTTTTTATTAACACACATGACGGATAAGACCGTTTCCAGAATTTCGGGAACGTCTTGGAACCGAAGTATGGGACATCAGAGTCACTGCACCCAGAGGAGGGAAGTAGTGGAGTACAAATACTTTGTTACTGTACTCAAGCACATTTTTCTGGTATCAGTACTTTACTCCACTAATTAATTTTCTGACCACTTTTTACTTTGACTTCTTACATTTTGAACACAAATACCTGTACTTTCTACTTCTTACATGTTGAACACAAATACCTGTACTTTCTACTTCTTACATGTTGAACCCAAATACCTGTACTTTCTACTTCTTACATGTTGAACCCAAATACCTGAACTTTCTACTTCTTACATGTTGAACTCAAATACCTGTACTTTCTACTTCTTACATGTTGAACTCAAATACCTGTACTTTCTACTTCTTACATGTTGAACCCAAATACCTGTACTTTCTACTTCTTACATGTTGAACTCAAATACCTGTACTTTCTACTTCTTACATGTTGAACTCAAATACCTGTACTTTCTACTTCTTACATGTTGAACCCAAATACCTGAACTTTCTACTTCTTACATGTTGAACACAAATACCTGTACTTTCTACTTCTTACATGTTGAACACAAATACCTGTACTTTCTACTTCTTACATGTTGAACACAAATACCTGTACTTTCTACTTCTTACATGTTGAACACAAATACCTGTACTTTCTACTTCTTACATGTTGAACACAAATACCTGTACTTTCTACTTCTTACATGTTGAACACAAATACCTGTACTTTCTACTTCTTACATGTTGAACACAAATACCTGTACTTTCTACTTCTTACATGTTGAACACAAATACCTGTACTTTCTACTTCTTACATGTTGAACACAAATACCTGTACTTTCTACTTCTTACATGTTGAACACAAATACCTGTACTTTCTACTTCTTACATGTTGAACACAAATACCTGTACTTTCTACTTCTTACATGTTGAACCCAAATACCTGTACTTTCTACTTCTTACATGTTGAACACAAATACCTGTACTTTCTACTTCTTACATGTTGAACACAAATACCTGTACTTTCTACTTCTTACATGTTGAACACAAATACCTGTACTTTCTACTTCTTACATGTTGAACACAAATACCTGTACTTTCTACTTCTTACATGTTGAACACAAATACCTGTACTTTCTACTTCTTACATGTTGAACACAAATACCTGTACTTTCTACTTCTTACATGTTGAACCCAAATACCTGTACTTTCTACTTCTTACATGTTGAACACAAATACCTGTACTTTCTACTTCTTACATGTTGAACACAAATACCTGTACTTTCTACTTCTTACATGTTGAACCCAAATACCTGTACTTTCTACTTCTTACATGTTGAACCCAAATACCTGTACTTTCTACTTCTTACATGTTGAACACAAATACCTGTACTTTCTACTTCTTACATGTTGAACCCAAATACCTGTACTTTCTACTTCTTACATGTTGAACCCAAATACCTGTACTTTCTACTTCTTACATGTTGAACCCAAATACCTGTACTTTCTACTTCTTACATGTTGAACCCAAATACCTGTACTTTCTACTTCTTACATGTTGAACCCAAATACCTGTACTTTCTACTTCTTACATGTTGAACCCAAATACCTGTACTTTCTACTTCTTACATGTTGAACACAAATACCTGTACTTTCTACTTCTTACATGTTGAACCCAAATACCTGTACTTTCTACTTCTTACATGTTGAACCCAAATACCTGTACTTTCTACTTCTCACATGTTGAACCCAAATACCTGTACTTTCTACTTCTTACATGTTGAACACAAATACCTGTACTTTCTACTTCTTACATGTTGAACCCAAATACCTGTACTTTCTACTTCTCACATGTTGAACCCAAATACCTGTACTTTCTACTTCTCACATGTTGAACCCAAATACCTGTACTTTCTACTTCTTACATGTTGAACACAAATACCTGTACTTTCTACTTCTTACATGTTGAACACAAATACCTGTACTTTCTACTTCTTACATGTTGAACACAAATACCTGTACTTTCTACTTCTTACATGTTGAACCCAAATACCTGTACTTTCTACTTCTTACATGTTGAACCCAAATACCTGTACTTTCTACTTCTCACATGTTGAACCCAAATACCTGTACTTTCTACTTCTCACATGTTGAACCCAAATACCTGTACTTTCTACTTCTCACATGTTGAACCCAAATACCTGTACTTTCTACTTCTTACATGTTGAACACAAATACCTGTACTTTCTACTTCTTACATGTTGAACACAAATACCTGTACTTTCTACTTCTTACATGTTGAACACAAATACCTGTACTTTCTACTTCTTACATGTTGAACACAAATACCTGTACTTTCTACTTCTTACATGTTGAACACAAATACCTGTACTTTCTACTTCTTACATGTTTAACACAAATACCTGTACTTTCTACTTCTTACATGTTGAACACAAATACCTGTACTTTCTACTTCTTACATGTTGAACACAAATACCTGTACTTTCTACTTCTTACATGTTGAACCCAAATACCTGTACTTTCTACTTCTTACATGTTGAACACAAATACCTGTACTTTCTACTTCTTACATGTTGAACCCAAATACCTGTACTTTCTACTTCTTACATGTTGAACACAAATACCTGTACTTTCTACTTCTTACATGTTGAACACAAATACCTGTACTTTCTACTTCTTACATGTTGAACCCAATACCTGTACTTTCTACTTCTTACATGTTGAACACAAATACCTGTACTTTCTACTTCTTACATGTTGAACCCAAATACCTGTACTTTCTACTTCTTACATGTTGAACCCAAATACCTGTACTTTCTACTTCTTACATGTTGAACACAAATACCTGTACTTTCTACTTCTTACATGTTGAACCCAAATACCTGTACTTTCTACTTCTTACATGTTGAACCCAAATACCTGTACTTTCTACTTCTAACATGTTGAACCCAAATACCTGTACTTTCTACTTCTCACATGTTGAACACAAATACCTGTACTTTCTACTTCTTACATGTTGAACCCAAATACCTGTACTTTCTACTTCTTACATGTTGAACACAAATACCTGTACTTTCTACTTCTTACATGTTGAACACAAATACCTGTACTTTCTACTTCTTACATGTTGAACACAAATACCTGTACTTTCTACTTCTTACATGTTGAACCCAAATACCTGTACTTTCTACTTCTTACATGTTGAACCCAAATACCTGTACTTTCTACTTCTTACATGTTGAACCCAAATACCTGTACTTTCTACTTCTCACATGTTGAACCCAAATACCTGTACTTTCTACTTCTTACATGTTGAACACAAATACCTGTACTTTCTACTTCTCACATGTTGAACACAAATACCTGTACTTTCTACTTCTTACATGTTGAACCCAAATACCTGTACTTTCTACTTCTTACATGTTGAACACAAATACCTGTACTTTCTACTTCTCACATGTTGAACACAAATACCTGTACTTTCTACTTCTTACATGTTGAACCCAAATACCTGTACTTTCTACTTCTTACATGTTGAACACAAATACCTGAACTTTCTACTTCTCACATGTTGAACTCAAATACCTGTACTTTCTACTTCTCACATGTTGAACACAAATACCTGTACTTTCTACTTCTTACATGTTGAACTCAAATACCTGTACTTTCTACTTCTCACATGTTGAACTCAAATACCTGTACTTTCTACTTCTCTCATGTTGAACACAAATACCTGTACTTTCTACTTCTTACATGTTGAACTCAAATACCTGTACTTTCTACTTCTTACATGTTGAACTCAAATACCTGTACTTTCTACTTCTTACATGTTGAACACAAATACCTGTACTTTCTACTTCTTACATGTTGAACCCAAATACCTGTACTTTCTACTTCTTACATGTTGAACCCAAATACCTGTACTTTCTACTTCTTACATGTTGAACACAAATACCTGTACTTTCTACTTCTCACATGTTGAACACAAATACCTGTACTTTCTACTTCTTACATGTTGAACCCAAATACCTGTACTTTCTACTTCTTACATGTTGAACACAAATACCTGTACTTTCTACTTCTCACATGTTGAACACAAATACCTGTACTTTCTACTTCTTACATGTTGAACTCAAATACCTGTACTTTCTACTTCTCACATGTTGAACTCAAATACCTGTACTTTCTACTTCTTACATGTTGAACACAAATACCTGTACTTTCTACTTCTTACATGTTGAACTCAAATACCTGTACTTTCTACTTCTTACCTGTTGAACCCAAATACCTGTACTTTCTACTTCTCTCATGTTGAACACAAATACCTGTACTTTCTACTTCTTACATGTTGAACTCAAATACCTGTACTTTCTACTTCTTACATGTTGAACTCAAATACCTGTACTTTCTACTTCTTACATGTTGAACTCAAATACCTGTACTTTCTACTTCTTACATGTTGAACACAAATACCTGTACTTTCTACTTCTTACATGTTGAACCCAAATACGTGTACTTTCTACTTCTCTCATTTCCCAAACAGCTGGTTCCTTTAGTCTGAATGTGTGTTTGGTGGCGTGATCATTATTCTTTAGAGTCATTGCGTGCCTATTGATTTGAACACGATCCGTGTATCCATCATTTCCTGGTCTTCTCTAAAGAAGAGGGACCAATGGAAACGTTGTCATGTTGCCGTTGTTCAGCATGGAAACATTCATTAGCTAACAATGACATTATTGTTCTATTAATATAAAGGGAGGTCAGGTACTCTTTAAAGCAGCTGCTAGTTATGGGTACTTTTTACTGAAGTACACTTCAAAGCCTCTTTACTTTTACCTGAGTAAAGAAGTTTAGTCTGTACTTCTACTTTTAAACACAAGTATCTGCACTTCTACTTGAGTAAAGGATGTGTATTTTTGAGCTCAGTGAATACAACGCCTCCCTCTCTTTACCTGAACAAACACTCTGAAGCTCCATCTTACAGAGTGCTAAGGAGGCCAAAAGCTGTGTAATTGCAGTCCAATTAAAAGCGACAGAATGACTAATGCCGACCCTAACCCTCCATTTCCTGCTTCCTCTCCATCACCTTTTGAAATGGGATTTTCAACAACCTTTTGTCTACCTCCACCCCTGCATTTACTCCATTCTCTGCGTGGATGTGTCCGCCTCGACCTCGTCTTCTACTTCACCCAGAAGAGGGCAGAGCTGCTGAATTAGCTCTATAAGTGTGTGTGTGTGTGTGTGTGTGTGTGTGTGTGTGTGTGTGTGTGTGTGTGCGCGCGCTGCCTCCTCTCCTGCTGATTCAGCTGTTTCCTCAGTAATATGCAGATGCTAGTGTTTCTGTCTAATGACTACACAGCAGACAGGTCAGAGAGTGAGAGTGCTTTGTAAAAATAAAAGTGAATACAAAAATATGATTGTTTAACAATGCAACACCGTTGTTCTGATGTCCCATATATTATGTATTATTCAAATAATACATAATATATGGTCAATTTGTCATTCTGCAGAATAATAAACCATTCTGTTTGCTGCAGAAAGAGTACTAAATTTAAAGCTAAGCTAAAGGCGGCTAATGTTGGGCTATAAAGGAACTACAGCACGGTCACATGACTTCACGTCACCACCGCTAAGCTAAAGGAGGCTAATGTTGGGCTATAAAGGAACTACAGCCCGGTCACATGACTTCACGTCACCACCGCTAAGCTAAAGGAGGCTAATGTTGGGCTATAAAGGAACTACAGCACGGTCACATGACTTCACGTCACCACCGCTAAGCTAAAGGTGGCTAATGTTGGGCTATAAAGGAACTACAGCACGGTCACATGACTTCACGTCACCACCGCTAAGCTAAAGGTGGCTAATGTTGGGCTATAAAGGAACTACAGCACGGTCACATGACTTCACGTCACCACCGCTAAGCTAAAGGAGGCTAATGTTGGGCTATAAAGGAACTACAGCACGGTCACATGACTTCACGTCACCACCGCTAAGCTAAAGGAGGCTAATGTTGGGCTATAAAGGAACTACAGCACGGTCACATGACTTCACGTCACCACCGCTAAGCTAAAGGTGGCTAATGTTGGGCTATAAAGGAACTACAGCACGGTCACATGACTTCACGTCACCACCGCTAAGCTAAAGGAGGCTAATATTGGGCTATAAAGGAACTACAGCACGGTCACATGACTTCACGTCACCACCGCTAAGCTAAAGGTGGCTAATGTTGGGCTATAAAGGAACTACAGCACGGTCACATGACTTCACGTCACCACCGCTAAGCTAAAGGAGGCTAATATTGGGCTATAAAGGAACTACAGCACGGTCACATGACTTCACGTCACCACCGCTAAGCTAAAGGAGGCTAATGTTGGGCTATAAAGGAACTACAGCACGGTCACATGACTTCACGTCACCACCGCTAAGCTAAAGGAGGCTAATGTTGGGCTATAAAGGAACTACAGCACGGTCACATGACTTCACATCACCACCGCTAAGCTAAAGGAGGCTAATGTTGGGCTATAAAGGAACTACAGCACGGTCACATGACTTCACGTCACCACCGCTAAGCTAAAGGAGGCTAATGTTGGGCTATAAAGGAACTACAGCACGGTCACATGACTTCACGTCACCACCGCTAAGCTAAAGGAGGCTAATGTTGGGCTATAAATGAACTACAGCACGGTCACAGTTATCATGCTCTAATAAATGTGTGATTCTTTGTAAAGTAGTAAAATATGAAAACAGAGACTATAGTGGTGAATGTGAAGCAGTTTTTCCAGCCGAGGAGTGCTGGCATTTAAAGAGGTTAGCCGGGTCAGACTGTAAACACACACACAATATTTTTCCTCCTCTCCTTTTTTTTCCGTCTTGTCTCTTGATTCCTCTCCTATTTGGTTAGGGGTGTGTGTGTGTGTGTGTGTGTGTGTGTGTGTGTGTGTATTAATTTTACGCTGAAAAGGACCGAGGAATCTGTAATTAGACTCAAACGGGACCATCTCATGCATTCTGTAATTCAGTATCACTCTTAATTATCTCTGACATTATCATCTGTGTGTGTGTGTCAGTATGATGTCTAAAGGGTAGATAAACACGATAATTATTCATGAGCTGTCACAATGAACTCTCAGCAGCAAAACCCAGAAATAATTGAAGTAACGACACACACACACACACACACACACACACACACACACACACACACACACACACACACACACACACACACACACACACACACACACACACACACACACACACACACACACACACACACACACACACACACACACACACACACACACACACACACACACACACACACACACACACACACACACACACACACACACACACACACACACACACACACACACACACAAAAGGAAAAAAGGTTATTTACATCTGAACTTAACTTTACATTCTAAGCTGAAATGTACAGGATCATTTTGAGTGGATATAACTGTTTTTACACGTTATTAATCATTTAAGTTATACTTTTACTTGTTGTATTAATTAATCTTAAACCACCAGATGTTCTAACCCTGATATGTGTGTACTCCACAGAGCCTGCAGCTGATGACAGATTTATTTACGTGTGTGTGTGTGGCCTGCATATATGAACTATTGGAGATGAAGATGAAGGAGATTTAGATGGGGGGGGGGGGGGGGGGGGCTCAGTGGTATTATCTGAATGCTTTCATCCCTCATAAAGTTCCTCTGAAATGTTATATAAATAATTAAATAGATAAGTAAATGCTTTAATGGATAAATAAATAAAAAATGTATTAAGTGCAATAAATATATAAATAAATTACAATAAGAAATATAATTAATTAATGAGTAGTAATTATATAAATTAAATAAAACAAAATAATTAAAAGTATAAGTAAATGAATGAAAACAAATGTAAATTATTAAATAAATAAACAAGGCAATACATATATATATAAATTGCAATAAAACATGATATCAACACATTTAAATTATGTGTAAATAAACAAATACAATATTTGTATCCATCAATTATTTAATGAATAAATTAAAAAAATAGAAAATTATGCAATAAATATAAAAATGATATTACAAAAACTAAATAAATAAGTAGGCAAGTAAATTAATTAATTAATAAAAAAGGTAATAAATAAATTAAAAATATTTTAATAGCTGTCTCTGACTCACAGAGCCACAGCGCCACTCTGTGGCCATCTGCAGAACTGCACCCTGACACTTTACACCGAGTCAAGAAAAACTATTTTCATTTCTGGATATCATTTATCAAATAAAGTGTTGAACGTATAACCTCCGGTTTTTAAAGTTCCCCGTCTCTTTTAATAATTGGTATTAACTCCCCAACAAATATAAATAAAAAGGAATTGTTTGTGTGTGTGTGTGTGTGTGTCTCACCTGTGTGTCCAGGGCCCTTTCTCATTTCACTAATTTCCCCTCCTCTCTCCTCGGTTCCCCTCCTTGACTCCTCCGCTCGCATCTCCTGTGGGCGGGACTAAGACACGAGGATAGGAGTCGAGGATATGAGTCGAGGAGGGGAATTAGAGAAATGAGAAAGGGCCCAGCTGATCATCACATTGGATCAGTGTTTCTCCCCGGAGACATGACAGTGTGACACTACCCCCCCCCCCCCCATTCATTTCCCCCAAGAACATTAATGAACGTCATATATCAACTTGACACAAAAACTAAGGTTTAGTAGATTATTTATTTGTTGTAAAAACGCTTCTTGGCAATACATCTTACACGGTTGGAAAGCCTGTTTACTCTCCCTGTTTAGCTACCTTAACGTATTTATAAAAGCTCCAATGATTCAGTGCATTCATCCTCTTTTGAGAAAACTAAACAATGCCATATTTTTGCTTTATTCAAATAATGTCACTAAAATAAACACAGAATTAAAAAAGCAACCACCCAGCACTCAAGTGTTCTGAAGTGTTATGTCGAAATATGCAAATGAGGCATTATGGGATGCTCATTTGAAATCTGCAGACGCAAGCAGTGAGTGAAATAAACTCCTGGATGTGCATTAAGATGTTTTCTTTACGTCTGAAAGAAGATATATTAGTTCCCTCGTTCAAGGAAACGCATTTTGTTGCGTGAAGTGTCTTAGAATAAAGCAAATCAAAATTATTTAACTTCCAAATTCAGTGCAATCGCCCCTTCCAACGCTGGAGAGTTCAGTAAAAACGGCATCTGATTTTCATCAGTTTTATTTAAAAGTAAAGTAAAATCACCGGTTCCTCGTCAGCTCGGGACGTCTCTCTCGTGAACACGTCGGGACGTCTCTCGTGAACACGTCGGGACGTCTCTCGTGAACACGTCGGGGCGTCTCTCGCGAACACGTCGGGGCGTCTCTCGTGAACACGTCGGGGCGTCTCTCGTGAACACGTCGGGACGTCTCTCGCGAACACGTCGGGGCGTCTCTCGTGAACACGTCGGGACGTCTCTCGCGAACACGTCGGGGCGTCTCTCGCGAACACGTCGGGGCGTCTCTCGCGAACACGTCGGGGCGTCTCTCGCGAACACGTCGGGGCGTCTCTCGCGAACACGTCCGGGCGTCTCTCGCGAACACGTCGGGGCGTCTCTCGTGAACACGTCGGGGCGTCTCTCGCGAACACGTCCGGGCGTCTCTCGCGAACACGTCGGGACTTCTCTCGTGAACACGTCGGGACGTCTCTCGCGAACACGTCGGGACGTCTCTCGCGAACACGTCGGGACGTCTCTCGCGAACACGTCGGGTCTCTCGCGAACACGTCGGGACGTCTCTCGCGAACACGTCCGGACGTCTCTTGCGAACACATCGGGACGTCTCTCGAACACATCGGGACGTCTCTCGCGAACACGTCCGGACGTCTCTCGAACACATCGGGACGTCTCTCGAACACGTCCGGACGTCTCTCGAACACATCGGGACGTCTCTCGCGAACACGTCCGGACGTCTCTCGAACACATCGGGACGTCTCTCGAACACGTCCGGACGTCTCTCGAACACATCGGGACGTCTCAGGACAGACTTTAAAACATGAACCTCTCCTTTAAGTGGGGGTATCTAGTGTTTTTACTACCTCTTGAAAAAGGGCAGTTCATCAAACTCATCCGAGCGTCATGGCAACAGTTTGCTCCTTCCTGGAGGAGGTGGAGAAAACATTGATGTCCTTTCCAGGGAAGGTGGAGAAAAAACCTGGACCTTTCTTCTAGGAGTGGAGGAGAAAACCTTTAACTTATTTCTGCGTTGGAGGAGGTCATCTTGACTTTCTTTCCGGCACTGGTGGAGAAAATCTAAACCTCCTTTCTAGAGGTGGTGGAGAACATCGAACTTCTTTCTGCGTACGAGGAGAAAATCTCTCAGTCTACCCATTGGAACTTCAGTATTTTAAAACATGTGAAGCTCTCCTTATATATATATATATTGTGTAATATCACTGCCTTCTTAAAGAGACACTTCACCAAATCTGTAGAGAGCATGTAAACTGGTCTGAGCATTACATAAACAGCCACATTTAATTCACAATGTCCCATTTAAAGACCCTGAAAGAGCCTAAGAGACCCTTAGATACCTTTAAAGAGCCTTAAAGACCTTTAAAGACCATCAAAGACCCTTAGAGACCCTCAGAGACCCTCATAGAGCCTTGAAGACCTTTAAAGAGCCCCTTAGAGCCCCTTAAAGAGCCTTAAAGACCCCTGGAGACCTTTGAAGACCCTAAGAGACCCTTTTAAAGACCCTCAAAGACTCTCAGACTCCTGCGCATCACTGGTACTGATCATACGAGTTCTTTTTGTATGTTTGTGAGGGCTGACGAGACGTTTTGGGAGCAAACCAGTTCCCCTCAGGTCCCTCAGACTCCTTACTCTCGTTAGCCCAGTTTGCAGAGTAACGAGGGAGGGGGGGGGGAGCTCTGCGTCTGTCCACCTGGAGGGGGGGGGGAGCTCTGCGTCTGTCCTCCTGGAGGGGGGGGGGAGCTCTGCGTCTGTCCTCCTGGAGTGGGGGGGGAGCTCTGCGTCTGTCCTCCTGGAGGGGGGGGGGAGCTCTGCGTCTGTCCTCCTGGAGGGGGGGGGGAGCTCTGCGTCTGTCCTCCTGGAGGGGGGGGGGAGCTCTGCGTCTGTCCTCCTGGAGGGGGGGGGGAGCTCTGCGTCTGTCCTCCTGGAGGGGGGGGGGAGCTCTGCGTCTGTCCTCCTGGAGGGGGGGGGGAGCTCTGCGTCTGTCCTCCTGGAGGGGGGGGGGGGGAAACCTACACAAAGAATAATGAAAATGTTTTAAATAAATGATCAAAAACAAAGAAAGTGAGTTGAATAAAATAAAATTATACAAAAAATTAAAAAAAAGAAAGAATTAAAGAAATGTTATAAATAATTTAAAAACTAAGAAAGTGGGATAAATAAATACAATAATAAAAAAAAATAGTATAATGAAAAGTAACATTTTTAATAAATACAAATAAATGAATAATATAAAAAAGCAGAGAGCATGTAAACCGGTCAATACACAAACAGCTACATTTAATTCATAATGTCCCATTTAGAGACCCTAAGGGACCCTAAGAGACCCTAAGGGCGCATTTCCACTGCAGGGCCTCGCTCGGCTTAGTACGGTATAGTTAGGCCTTGGTAGGCCAGGCTCACTTTATGCTGCGTTTCCATTACAGTTTAGGAACTGGGGCAGTAACTATAGCAACGCAGTGTAGGCGGAGCCGTGACGTCATCTTCAATGAGAACCACAAAACCAACATCAGCCGTTAGCTCTTAGCACTCAGAGCTCACAGCTCCTCATATCTGTTCAGAAACTAGACAGAAGTTAAACAAGTACAAACCACAGACTGTCTGTGTCATGGAGAATACAGTCGCTGGTTTATTTATGTCTGTAGGCCGTTGTTGTGAGTGTGGACGGTCGGAGCATATATAACGTTAGCTTAGCCAAGATCCATTCAGAAAACACGCATTTTAAAAGGGTTTTTCGCCTGCCGTCTGTCTGCAGACTCGTCAAAGCATTAATTCATGGTTTTTACTAAAGCCCCTGTCACACTGTCCCGAAATTGACACCCGATGGACACACGATAAAGGAAATGTTCAAATTCGACTGTGATCGTAGCAACATCGGGCCATTCGTGAGGGCATCTAAGCCATCGTATGACCGTCGGTGGAGTTTCTCAGGCTCCGTCAGCAACTTCGTGAGCGGCAACTTCGTAAGGCACTCGTGAGGGCATCTTGTCAAGTCGTGTCATCTTCGTGTTATCATCGGTGCATTCGCCCTCACTCTGATCGGGGCGAATGCCCGATGGTACCGATGATAACAAGATGCCCTCACGATGGCCTTACGAAGGGCAAAATTGACACACGAATTCAACACGAAAATGAACCTTCTCAAGGTCCTTCGGCTATTTTTTGGCATGTCAAAGATTTTGCCACCGCTCACGAAGTTGCTGCCGGAGCCTGAGAAACTCCACCGGCGGTCATACGAAGGCTTAAGATGCCCTCACGAATGGCCCGATGTTGCTACGATCACAGCCGAATTTGAACATTTCCTTTATCGTGTGTCCATCGGGTTGTTTTATTGCACAACAAAATCATGTAAACATATTATGTAAATAACCCAATTTGTGTTCTGTGAAACTGAAAAGGATATAATATATTATTTTGAAGGCGAGTTGACAGGAAGTTGTTGTTGCTATGGAAACAACAACATGACGGAGAAAACGTAATATCTTCTACATATAAAGACGGAGAAAGTAAAGAACAAAGTCTGAAGATATCAGTACAGTATCATAGTACTGTAACATAATTGTTTGTGTTACTTTCGTTGCAGTTGTATGTCTTAAATGTAATGTAAATGTTGCCTTCGTGTGTGGTTCGGGGCCATCTTCGTGCGAAATTCACAATTCCATATTCGTGTGTCCATCGGGTGACAGGGGCTTAACCGGTATCAGTATGTTGTTACTTCGGCATCATTTAGAAACGTGTATTACAATTAAATCACGGTCAAATATGTTCATCTTGTTGTAGTTGTAGCCCCCTTGCCAGCGATTCTCTCTCTAGTTTAGCATACTCAGCCCGACTCAGCCCGACTCAGCCCGACTCAGCCCGACTCAGCCCGGTTGTTGGCCCGGAAAGAACCTCGATTTTGGAGAGCCAGAAAACTGTGAAAAAGTACCCGCTAGCCGGAACTACGCCTAGTGGAAACGCAACCAAAAACGGGGCGGGCACGGCACGCTTAACCGACGCTCCGCACTGTAGTGGAAATGCGCCATAAGAGAACCTTAAAGACCCTTAGAGACCCTTAAAGATGAGATCCAACATCTAGTTTCAGGCGGCCTGTGGAACTGCCAGTCAGCTGTTCCTAAGGCTGACTTCATCTCTGGCTACGCTTCCCTGCAGTCTCTGGATTTCCTTGCTCTCACTGAGACCTGGATTACTCCATCCAACACATCCACCCCAGCAGCTCTCTCCACAGCATATTCCTTCTCCCATACACCCAGACCCACTGGCAGAGGAGGTGGCACTGGTCTCCTGCTCTCTCCCAAATGGAGCTGTTCCCTCTTCAAGCTACCTAACTTCACTCCTTCCACCTTTGAATTCCATGCCGTCACAGTAACCCATCCTATACAATGAACCCTTGTTCTTCTCTACCGTCCACCAGGCGCCTTGGGGGACTTCTTGGAGGAATTAGATAATCTCCTCTCACACATCCCTGAAACTGGCCCTCCCGCTGTACTTCTCGGAGACTTCAACCTCCAGACAGTGAAGATATCTGAACTAACATCTCTGTTAACCGCCTTTGCTTTCTCACTGTCTCCATCCCCACCAACTCATAAAGCTGGCAATGTCCTTGATCTCATATTCTCAAGGAACTGCACTACTTCTAACCTCTCTGTAAACCTGCTCCACACATCCGATCACTTCTTCATTTCATTCTCTCTACCCCTTTCCAAACATAACAAACTAATCTCTTCTCACTCTGCACCTGTCCGCCGTAACCTTCGTTCCCTTTCCCCCTCTACCTTTGCCTCATCGGTGCTCTCAGCCCTCCCTTCCTCTGACTCGTTCCAACTCCTGCCTCCAAACTCTGCTGCAGAAACTCTCCTCTCTACTCTCTCATCCTCTCTGGACTCTCTCTGTCCTCTCACATCTCGGCAGGCTCGTCAGTCCCCTCCTGCTCCCTGGCTATATATAGACATTTTTATTGATTGGGATAAACCCCTTGAGATGCACCATCTCGTTTTCAAGGGGGTCCCGACAATAGCAACAACTTACAGACAGACATAAACAAAAAGACAAAATGCAAAACATGACACACAAGACCAACCACATACAGTCTGTTAAGTAAAATTCAAGCAATGCATACAATCATTACAATTTGAGAGACAGTCGAGCAAATCAGTTTCATTAATATCAGTTTCATTAATAACAAGTGCAGAGCAGCTGAAAGTGAGATGATAATGCATGTTTAAACAAACCCAATGATGACAGAGATCTAATGGCAGCAGGTAAAGTATTCCAGTCAGTTGGGGCTTTGAACATGAACGCTCTTCTGCCAATCCATTTTTTTGCAGAGGGGACAGAGAAATACATCTGAACAGAATGTCTAACTTGATGATTTGGTGTGTAGGGTACAAAATACTGCTTTAAATAAGGGGGATAGTTAAGATAAATGCATTTAAATATCAGCTGAAGCCAATGCGTGTGTCTTCTTACATTTAAAGAAGGCCATTTCAGTTGGTTATACATCGTGCAGTGATGTGTACGAAAAGGACAACCAAGAACAAATCTGCATAGTCTGGTGTAGGCTATGTTGAGTGGAGCAAGATCTGATTTATGTGCATTTAGACAACTTCACAATAGTCCATAATCGGAAGAATAAGTTGAGAAGCAATTCTCTTTCGGACACTGAGCGTAAAACAATTGCGAGAGCGGTGTAAAACACCGATTCCGTAATTGACTTTTTGTATTACATGCTTTATATGTAGTTTAAATGAAAGTTCAGAGTCTAGCCATACACCAAGATATTTAAAGCTATCAACCTAAATGACGCACTGCGTGCTAATAGAACCGTCCTTCGGGCAGCAGAGCGGAAACGGTGGAAATCCAAACACCATGACGACCTCCTAACCCATCAGGCTCTCCTCTCCTCTTTCTCTGCTTCCATCTCTCAGGCAAAAAGCCCCCCTCCTCCCTCCTGGACCCCCCCAAAGCCCCTTCCCCCTCCTCCCTCCTGGACCCCCCCAAAGCCCCTTCCCCCTCCTCCCTCCTGGACCCCCCCAAAGCCCCTTCCCCCCTTCTGTCAAGCGACTTTGTTAACCACTTTGAAAAAAAGGTTGATGATATTCGCTCTTCTTTTTCTGACTCACCTTTACTCACCGCTGGGTCACCAGACCCTCCTTCCACCCACACACTGACCTCCTTTTCCCCTCTCTCTCCAAGTGAGGTTCTTACCCTCATTACCTCTGCCCGCCCTACCACCTGTCCTCTGGACCCTATCCCTTCAAACCTCCTTCAGACTATCGCTCCTGATATTCTACCGTTTCTCACCCATTTCATCAACACTTCTCTAACTTCTGGTCACTTTCCAAACAGTCTCAAGGAGGCAAGAGTAAACCCTCTCCTAAAGAAACCCACTCTCAACCCGTCTGATGTTCTAAACTACAGGCCTGTCTCTCTCCTCCCGTTCCTGTCTAAAACACTTGAACGCGCTGTCTTTAAACAACTCTCCTGTTATCTCCATCAGAACAACCTTCTGGATCCGCACCAGTCTGGTTTCAAGGCAGGTCACTCCACAGAAACTGCCCTCCTTGCTGTCACTGAGGAACTGCACACTGCTAAAGCAGCCTCCCTCTCCTCTGTCATCATCCTGCTGGACCTGTCTGCTGCATTCGACACGGTGAACCATCAGATCCTCCTTCGCACTCTCCAAGAACTTGGAGTTTCAGGCTCTGCACTTTCCCTCCTCACCTCATACCTCAAAGACCGCACCTACAGGGTAACTTGGAGAGGGTCCGAGTCCGAGCCTTGTCGATTAACTACAGGGGTCCCTCAGGGCTCTGTTCTTGGTCCCCTCCTCTTCTCCCTGTACACAAACTCGCTCGGATCAGTCATTAGCCCGCATGGTTTTTCATACCACTGCTACGCTGACGACACCCAACTAATTCTGTCCTTCCCCCGCTCAGAGACCCAGGTCGTCGCACGCATCTCTGCTTGTCTAACTGACATCTCTCAGTGGATGTCTGCTCATCACCTCAAGCTCAACCTTGACAAGACTGAACTGCTTTTCCTTCCGGGAAAAGATTGTCCCACTCTTGACCTGACAATCAACATCGGCACCTCTATTGTTTCCCCGACTCAGACTGCAAGGAATCTGGGTGTGACCCTAGATAACAACCTGTCCTTCACTGCAAACATCGCTGCTACAACCCGCTGCTGCAGATACACGCTTTACAACAGTGGTTCTCAGCTGGTCAGGCCTCGTCACCCACTTTTTCCTTTGTCAATAAATTGCGATCCGAAATTTTGAAGCACTCAAATCTATCCAACAAAAAATCGTGCTGTAATATATACGCTTTTCAGCTAAAGTGAAGTGAAGTACAGAGCATCCCTTATATCCCTTCACAGAACTAAAGAATGCTTTTAAATAAGGTTTAATGAGTTGATGGAATCAAAGCTGAACTGTATTTATAAAAAGGCTCACATGCTGAAACCCAACCCCAGCAGGGGGTCTGGGGGGATTCTCACCCAGGAGATTTTTAGAAATACTAACATATAAACTACGCATTCTGGTCCACTCTGAGAAGAAAATAAATAAATCTATTAATAATATTTGATGCCATTGTTTGTTTGTCACTTTGTTCCGACATCTTGCTGCTCCTCACAGAGAGAAGAGCAAAGAGGAGAGAGTCTCCGTGGGGACTTCCGGCAACAATCTTGATTCTGATTGGCCAGAAGACTCGAGAAAACATCAGCAAAGATGTTTTATTGTGAAGATGATCACTACGTGACAGAAGTTTTCAAAACCGTTTATGGTCTCCTGTACTTCCAGTCCAACGCCGACTGCATGCACAGCGTTAGAACATCAGGACTTCAAAATAAAAGTTTGACTTTTTCCCCAAAAATTTTTTGTTTCTTCACTCACATCAGCGACCCACCAGAACCACTGCTTTACAACATCAGGAGGATACGTCCCCAGCTGACCCAGAAAGCGAAGCAGGTTCTGGTCCAGGCTCTCGTCATCTCACGCCTAGACTACTGCAACTCCCTCCTGGCTGGTCTACCTGCATGTGCCATCCGACCTCTGCAGCTCATCCAGAATGCAGCGGCTCGTCTGGTCTTCAACCTTCCTAAATGTTCCCACTCCGCTCCTCCGCTCCCTCCACTGGCTTCCGGTAACTGCTAGAATCCACTTCAAGATACTGGTACTTGCGTACCATGCTGCGAATGGATCTGGCCCTTCCTACATCCAGGACATGGTTAAACCGTACACCCCAGCACGTGCACTCCGCTCTGCATCAGCCAAACGACTCGCTGCACCCTCGCTGCGAGGGGGACCCAAGTTCCCATCAGCAGAAACACGTGGGTTTGCTATCCTGGCTCCAAGATGGTGGAATGAGCTCCCATTGACATCAGGACAGCAGAAAGCTTACACACCTTCCAGACTGAAAACTCATCTCTTTCGACTCCACTTCGAGCGATAGAATTACTAACAAAGCACTTATATACTAATAAAGGACTGGCTTACCTAAAGCCAGTTGAGTAGCACTTGAAATGTTTGGCTCTATGAAACCTGATGTACTTTATGATTCTGTTTTCTTCAAGTTTCTATCTTTCTGGTCGAATGCACTTATTGTAAGTCGCGTTGGATAAAAGCGTCAGCTAAATGTAATGTAAAGACCCTTAGAGACCCTAAGAGACCCGTAAAGACCCGTAAAGACCCTTCAATGCCCTTAAAGACCTTTAGAGACTTTTAAAGAACTTTAAAGTCCTTTAAAGAACCTTAAAGTCCCTTTGAGACCCTTAAAGAGCCTTAGAGATCCTTAGAGCATTAAAGACCCTTAGAGAGCCTTATCCTGCGTTCACACCGGACGCGATGCGATGTTTGGGGGCGGCGCGATTACATGCAAAGTCAATGCAGAGACGCAGACAGACGCGAATTGGCTCCGACGGCGAGCATGAAGCGGTGGACGTGGCGCGAATCACGCGATTTAAGTGCGCCGCGTCAAACGCGAGAGTTCAATTTTTTCAACTTGAGCGTCAAATTCCCGTGACGCGTTCTCGCGGAAGCCAATCAGCGGTGAGGATCTCAGCCTGCCGTCACTGACGTTCAACCAGAAAACATCAGCCATTAGCTGTTAGCTCTTAGCCCTCAGAGCTCACAGCTCCTCATATCTGTTCAGAAACTAGACAGAAGTTAAACAAGTACAAACCACAGACTGTCTGTGTCATGGAGAATACAGTCGCTGGTTTATTTGTGAGTGTGGACGGTCGGAGCATATACCGCGTTAGCTTAGCCGATCTCCATTCAGAAAACAAGCATTTTAAAAGGTGTTTCTCTGCCGTCTGTCTGCAGACTTGTCAAAGCATTAATTCATGGTTCTTACTAACCGGTATCAGTATGTTGTTACTTCGGCATCATTTAGAAACGTGGATTACAATTAAATCACGGTCAAATATGTTCATGTTGTTGTAGTTGTAGCTCCCGAGCCAGCGCGTCTTGTTTGAATGATGCGAGTAAACACAGCTGGCAGCCGCGGTGAAACTCGAGCGATTAGAGCGAAGTGATTAGAGCGAAGCGAATATTCGCATCGCGTCCGGTGTGGACGTAGCATTAGAAACCCTTAAAGAGCCTTAGAGACCCTTAAAGACCCTAAGAGACCCTAAGAGACCCTTAAAGAGCATTAAAGAGCCTTAGAGACGCTTAGCGACCTTTAAAGACCCTAAGAGACCCTTAGAGAGCCTTAAAGAGCATTAAAGAGCCTTAGAGACCCTTAGCGACCTTTAATGACCCTAAGAGACGCTAAGAGACCCTTAAAGAGCATTAAAGAGCCTTAGAGACCCTTAGCGATCTTTAAAGACCCTAAGAGACGCTAAGAGACCCTTAAAGAGCATTAAAGAGCCTTAGAGACCTTTAGCGACCTTTAAAGACCCTTGTAGAGAATTTTTTTTAAATAAATAATAAAACTAAGAAAATGTTATAAATAAAAAAAATTAATAAAAAAAATATTATAATGAAATATACAAATAAATAAATATTATTAAATATAAAAAAGCAAAGAAAATATTAATAAAATATAAAACATTTATAAAATAATAAATAAAATAACAAACAAAAACAAAATGATAGTAAAAATAATCTCGTCTCTTGGTCGACGGGTAACTGGAATATATTTTAAAATATAAAAATAAATATTTGTTTTAAATGTCACGAGATCTGACAGATATGTTTTTCTACAGCGCCTGCATTTTCTCCTGATATTGTGTTGCGTGGGAAAAACCAATAAATAAAAATGTAATAAATAATTTTAAAAAACTAAGAAAGTGGGATAAATAAATAAAATATACCAAATTAAATAGATAATATAAAAAAGCAAAGACAATATTAATAAAATCGAAAGTAATATATAAATGATAGTAAAAATACAATAATAATAATGAAACTGACCTCCTATCCTGGCGCGGTGGAGAGAACCTGGGTCTCCTCCACTGGTTTTCAGGCGGGGGGGCGGTCCGTCGATACTGGTTGAAATGTTCTCCGTGGGGTTGAGGGTTAGGAAGAAGGCCGTTTTGTGGATATGAGCGATGGCTCGTTGCTCTGGGAGGAAAATACCTGCAGGAGAGGATATTTAAAGAAAGATAATTATAAGGGTCCTTTTGTAACGTCTTAAACCTTTCCTTAGAATATTTGATGAATTGTAAGGTGTCCTTGGGTGCTTTGAAAAGCGCATCTGAATAGAATGAATTATTATTATAATAAGAGGGCCCATTTTTGGAAAAATCTTTTTGGGCTCTCCATCTTCTAACGTTACTCTCAGTAACTCCATATTTCGTTGCTGCTCGACAGTTGTTTGAGGACTTCTTTGAACACACACACTCTTTTTGGGAGAAAAAAAAATAATAATTGAAAAAATATATATATATTGATAATCGCTCATTTGCCGCCATCTAGTGGTGTGACTGTGTAATTACATCGAAAAGTCTAGACCCGGAATATAAGGGGAAAAAAACCTGTCTTATTTTCGGGTTAATACGGTTGTTACGTGCCGTGTTGTGTTTGTGTGTGTCTCTCTCCCCCTGATGGTCTCCCTCAGGTGCAGCCTCTCCCTCAGGTGCTCCCAATCAGGACCTCCATAAAGGACCTGAGGAAGGCTGCAGTCGCTCTCTCCTTCTCCTGTGAGCTGCATGGATGGCAGTGGATGATCTGTGCAGCAGTGTCGTGTTTTGTTGTTGTCTACGTGGGACGTGCAACTTATAGTTCTGAGTAGTGTTATGGTTTACTTCAGTCGCTTTCTGTTATAAGTTGTTCTTAGTTACCTTAAGTTTGTTTTGCAAATTGGCTGGTGAGTCTCTTTCTTTTGTCAATTTAAAGACCATCTTGTGGCTTCACAGATCACTTTCCTCTCGCCCGGTTATTTTATATTTGGTCACTTCCCTTTGGGTCCCCTAGTCCAGGAGGGAACGTAACAACGTAGTGTCGTGTTCTACCTGTGTTGATGGGACTCTCTGCTGGGCGGCCATCTCTCCTCTCGCGGCTCAGAGATGATGTCGCTCGGCCGATGTGAAGCGAGGCCTCTGATTGGCTCCTGCTCCGACTCATCCATCCCATCGTTACTGTTTAAAACACAGCACAGATCAACGACTGCACTCGGTTGAAAGATGATCAATGGGAGAGGCTTTGTTATTAACTTCAGAAACATCCCATCCATGACGACACATTTAAATCAAACTGCGGCTTGACTTTAAGAAGCAAATATGTTTTATATCACTCTGTCGAGGAAGGATGCTTCAGAGCCACTATTTCAAGTGTCTCGTCGAAGGACTGTTCCAATGTCCAGGATGCTTGGAATTATATCGAGGACTGAATCCTTCGTTGCGGGAAATTTCGAGGCTGCTCATGTGTATCCTCCGCGGTCTTAAATCCCCACAATGCTTTGCGCACGGACCGATTTCCAAATCTTTGGCGGAGAATTGAAGGCGGGGCCTCTCATATGACGCACACCTGCACACTTGCTAGCCTGTTCCATTATTCGTTCTCGGAATGCCAGGAAGGATTCTTGCCTAGCCTCTGGGTGTTTCTCAATGTCGAGGACGCTTCCTTGGTGGGACATGTCCCTCCGAGTCAGGTCCTTCAGAGGTTAGGCAAGAATCCTTCCATTCGGAGAACGAAGAGTGGAACAGGCTAGCAAGTGTGCAGGTGTGCGTCATATGAGAGGCCCCGCCTTCAATGTTCCGCCAAAGATTTTGGAAATTGGTCCCACCAAGGAAGCGTCCTCGACATTGAGAAACACCCAATGTCTGCAATATATGTCAATCTTTAAAAAGGACCTGCATGTTGTTGTGCAAAGTGCAAAGTGCAAAGTGCAAAGAGCAAAGAGCAAAGTGCAAAGTGCAAAGAGCAAAGAGCAAAGTGCAAAGTGCAAAGTGCAAAGAGCAAAGTGCAAAGTGCAAAGTGCAAAGTGCAAAGTGTAAAGTGCAAAGTGCAAAGTGCAAAGTGCATGAAGACTGGAAGCATTTGAGTCACCTCCTCTTGGGTCCTCTCTGCAGATCCTGCAGGTAGTTCTTCCTCTCCACCGCGTGACCTCGAGACGAGTTGAACACTGACAGAAGTAAAGATCAGTAGATTAGGTGATATTCAAATTAAAATAATAACTTTATTAAAATACGTTAAATTAAAAAAATATATGATCAATATTATAAATACAAAATAAATTAAATACAAATTATTTGTAATACAAAAAAGAGAAGAGTTGATATGAGATGAGATTACAATTCAAATAACAAATTAAATTAAAATAAATACAATTAAATAAAACAAATATGATCAAAAGGATAAATAGAAAAAAAATGTAATACAAAAAGAGAAATTATTAAGACAATTAAAAGAATGTAATTGATGTGACAATGATCTCTACGAGTAGGATGGACCTTCAGTGAGAAAGGGGTTACATTGAAAAGAAAGGATGCTTTGCAACAAGATAAAGACTTTTTCAGTTCTGAGACTGAAGTCAAAATTATAATAAAACATATTTTTCAAGATTATAATTTCACTATAATTAGGAATTCTAACATTTTCAGAAGAAATGTAATTATTGGTTTCTCCTGAGAAAAAACGATATCTAAGAATTTGTCTTTTGTCTTAGAAAACACATTTCTTAGATTTTCAGAAGAAAAAAAGAATTGTTTATTTCTCAGATTTCTAAGAAATGAACTCAAAATTCTGACTATTTTCTGAATTCTTAGAATTTCAATTAAAACTGAAATTATGAGAAAAAAAGCTAAATTATGAACAAAACGATATTTTTTCCCCAGAAAATCCCAAAAATGGTGATTCTTAGATTTTAAGAAAATGAATTTTGAGTAAAAAAGTTAAAATGCTCAAAAAATATTTGTATGGATTTCTTAGATTTTCTGAAACTGATGTAAAAAAAGTCAAAATCTGGACGAAAAGTCAAAATAAAGTTTTTTTTCAGATTTAATTTTCGGAAAATAAACAGAATTATTATTTTCTCAGAATTCTAAGAAATAAAATAAATTCTGAGAAAAATAAATAATTCTGACTTTTCTAAGGAATTCTGAAGAAAAGTTCATTCAACATTTTTCAGAATTCAGATCTTTTTTCAGGAGTAAAACAAATCCTGCAACAAAAAATAAATTAAAATACGTTAAAAAAAACGTAACATTTATTTCAAACGTCAACATTTTGAGAAAAGCACAAATTCTGAATTTTTTTAGAAAAATACATTATTATTTATTTCGTTGTAAATTCAGAGAAAACATTAAAAAATTGTAAGAAAATGCGAATCTGAAAAAAGTCACAAATCTGAGAATAAAGTAAATGAATAAATCAAGCAAAATAAGAAGATAAATCTAATGAGGAGACGAGTACTCACAGTCCACGGCCTCGTTAGGATCCATCCCATCGACATCGATCAGATACCTGCAGCAGAACAGGTGTTCACACACAGCTCAAACAAAGGGTCCCACGTTACCGTGCTCAGATCTCTCCCCTGCCTCCCTGGAGCTTATCGGATCCTAATCCACCCGGGTTAGGGTCATCCGTAAACCTGCCCACTCAGGTCCCACATGCTCAGCCTACTGTCCCACCCACCTTCAGACCCGCTCATCTACGGTCCGCTGACTCTGCTGATTTAAAGACATGGCGTTTGGGAAACCTGTCTCTTCTCATTGTGTTCTGCTGCTCTTATGACTTCTTAACGCGCTCATTTAACACTGTAGGATTCCTATGATGATGGTTTATTGTTTGATCAAGCACTTTGTGACTTTGTGAAAAGCGCTTTATAAATAAACGTTATAAATAAACGTTACTGAAACCACATCACAATCTAGAATCAGAGGAAATATGTTTTTACTTCTTTCATATTTCGGATTAATTAACATTTCTGTACCTTTATTATTATCATCTTTTATCAGATTTAAAAAATGGCTTTAATAATCAATATGCTCGACGGTATTTCTCTTTCTTCATTTCCTTGGAACGGAGCAATCTGTTAGTATCTGTGTCTGTATCTCTCTGTCTCTGTATCTGTGTCTGTATCTGTGTCTGTATCTGTATCTCTGTCTGTATCTGTATCTCTGTCTGTGTCTGTGTGTGTGTGTCTGTGTCTGTGTCTGTGTCTGTGTCTGTATCTGTATCTGTATCTCTGTCTGTGTCTGTGTCTGTGTCTGTGTCTGTGTCTGTGTCTGTGTCTGTGTCTGTCTCTGTGTCTGTGTCTGTATCTGTGTCTGTGTCTGTGTCTGTGTCTGTATCTGTATCTGTGTCTGTGTCTGTATCTGTGTCTGTGTCTGTGTCTGTGTCTGTGTCTGTGTCTGTGTCTGTATCTGTATCTGTGTCTGTATCTGTATCTGTATCTGTGTCTGTATCTGTATCTGTGTCTGTGTCTGTGTCTGTATCTGTATCTGTGTCTGTGTCTGTATCTGTGTCTGTGTCTGTGTCTGTGTCTGTGTCTGTGTCTGTGTCTGTATCTGTATCTGTGTCTGTATCTGTATCTGTATCTGTGTCTGTATCTGTATCTGTATCTGTGTCTGTATCTGTGTCTGTATCTGTGTCTGTATCTGTGTCTGTGTCTGTGTCTGTATCTGTGTCTGTGTCTGTGTCTGTGTCTGTATCTGTATCTGTGTCTGTATCTGTATCTGTATCTGTGTCTGTATCTGTATCTGTGTCTGTGTCTGTGTCTGTATCTGTGTCTGTATCTGTATCTGTGTCTGTGTCTGTGTCTGTGTCTGTATCTGTGTCTGTGTCTGTATCTGTGTCTGTATCTGTGTCTGTATCTGTGTCTGTATCTGTATCTGTATCTGTGTCTGTGTCTGTGTCTGTATCTGTGTCTGTGTCTGTGTCTGTGTCTGTATCTGTGTCTGTATCTGTATCTGTGTCTGTATCTGTGTCTGTATCTGTGTCTGTATCTGTGTCTGTGTCTGTATCTGTATCTGTATCTGTGTCTGTATCTGTGTCTGTGTCTGTATCTGTGTCTGTGTCTGTATCTGTGTCTGTATCTGTGTCTGTGTCTGTATCTGTATCTGTATCTGTGTCTGTATCTGTGTCTGTGTCTGTATCTGTATCTGTATCTATGTCTGTGTCTGTATCTGTGTCTGTATGTCTGTGTGTGTGTGTCTCTGTCTGTGTCTCTGTCTGTGTCTGTATCTGTATCTGTGTCTGTATCTGTGTCTGTATCTGTGTCTGTGTCTGTATCTGTATCTGTATCTGTATCTGTGTCTGTATCTGTATCTGTGTCTGTGTCTGTATCTGTATCTGTATCTGTGTCTGTATGTCTGTGTGTGTCTGTGTCTCTGTCTGTGTCTGTGTCTGTGTCTGTATCTGTATCTGTATCTGTATCTGTGTCTGTATCTGTATCTGTGTCTGTATCTGTATCTGTATCTGTGTCTGTGTCTGTGTCTGTGTCTGTATCTGTGTCTGTATCTGTATCTGTATCTGTGTCTGTATCTGTATCTGTGTCTGTGTCTGTATCTGTATCTGTATCTGTGTCTGTATCTGTATCTGTGTCTGTGTCTGTATCTGTATCTGTATCTGTGTCTGTATCTGTGTCTGTATCTGTATCTGTATCTGTGTCTGTGTCTGTATCTGTATCTGTATCTGTATCTGTGTCTGTGTCTGTATCTGTATCTGTGTCTGTGTCTGTATCTGTGTCTGTATCTGTGTCTGTATCTGTGTCTGTGTCTGTGTCTGTATCTGTGTCTGTGTCTGTATCTGTGTCTGTATCTGTGTCTGTATCTGTGTCTGTGTCTGTATCTGTGTCTGTGTCTGTGTCTGTGTCTGTATCTGTGTCTGTATCTGTGTCTGTATCTGTGTCTGTATATGTGTCTGTGTCTGTGTCTGTATCTGTGTCTGTATCTGTGTCTGTATCTGTATCTGTGTCTGTGTCTGTGTCTGTATCTGTGTCTGTATCTGTATCTGTGTCTGTATCTGTGTCTGTGTCTGTGTCTGTGTCTGTATCTGTGTCTGTATCTGTGTCTGTGTCTGTATCTGTGTCTGTATCTGTATCTGTATCTGTGTCTGTGTCTGTGTCTGTATCTGTGTCTGTATCTGTGTCTGTATCTGTATCTGTGTGTGTGTCTCTGTCTGTGTCTCTGTCTGTGTCTGTGTCTGTGTGTCTGTATCTGTGTCTGTATCTGTATCTGTGTCTGTATCTGTGTCTGTGTCTGTGTCTGTATCTGTATCTATGTCTGTGTCTGTATCTGTATTTGTGTCTGTATGTCTGTGTGTGTGTGTCTCTGTCTGTGTCTCTGTCTGTGTCTGTGTCTGTGTGTCTGTATCTGTGTCTGTGTCTGTATCTGTGTCTGTATCTGTGTCTGTGTCTGTCTGTATCTGTGTCTGTGTCTGTATCTGTGTGTGTGTCTGTGTCTGTGTCTGTGTGTGTGTGTGTGTGTCTGTGTCTGTGTCTGTATCTGTGTCTGTGTCTGTGTCTGTGTGTGTCTGTGTCTGTATCTGTATCTGTGTCTGTGTCTGTGTATGTCTGTATCTGTATCTGTGTCTGTGTCTGTGTCTGTGTCTGTGTCTGTGTCTGTGTCTGTGTCTGTATCTGTGTCTGTGTCTGTGTCTGTGTCTGTGTCTGTCTCTGTGTCTGTGTCTGTATCTGTGTCTGTGTCTGTATCTGTGTCTGTGTCTGTATCTGTATCTGTGTCTGTGTCTGTATCTGTGTCTGTGTCTGTGTCTGTGTCTGTATCTGTGTCTGTATCTGTGTCTGTGTCTGTGTCTGTATCTGTGTCTGTGTCTGTGTCTGTGTCTGTATCTGTATCTGTGTCTGTATCTGTATCTGTATCTGTGTCTGTATCTGTGTCTGTGTCTGTGTCTGTATCTGTGTCTGTATCTGTATCTGTGTCTGTGTCTGTGTCTGTGTCTGTGTCTGTGTCTGTATCTGTGTCTGTGTCTGTATCTGTGTCTGTATCTGTGTCTGTATCTGTGTCTGTATCTGTATCTGTATCTGTGTCTGTGTCTGTGTCTGTATCTGTGTCTGTGTCTGTGTCTGTGTCTGTATCTGTGTCTGTATCTGTATCTGTGTCTGTATCTGTGTCTGTATCTGTGTCTGTATCTGTGTCTGTGTCTGTATCTGTATCTGTATCTGTGTCTGTATCTGTGTCTGTGTCTGTATCTGTGTCTGTGTCTGTATCTGTATCTGTATCTGTGTCTGTATCTGTGTCTGTGTCTGTATCTGTGTCTGTATCTGTGTCTGTGTCTGTATCTGTATCTGTATCTGTGTCTGTATCTGTGTCTGTATCTGTATCTATGTCTGTGTCTGTATCTGTGTCTGTATGTCTGTGTGTGTGTGTCTCTGTCTGTGTCTCTGTCTGTGTCTGTATCTGTATCTGTATCTGTGTCTGTATCTGTGTCTGTATCTGTGTCTGTGTCTGTATCTGTATCTGTATCTGTATCTGTGTCTGTATCTGTATCTGTGTCTGTGTCTGTATCTGTATCTGTATCTGTGTCTGTATGTCTGTGTGTGTCTGTGTCTCTGTCTGTGTCTGTGTCTGTGTCTGTATCTGTATCTGTATCTGTATCTGTGTCTGTATCTGTATCTGTGTCTGTATCTGTATCTGTATCTGTGTCTGTGTCTGTGTCTGTGTCTGTATCTGTGTCTGTATCTGTATCTGTGTCTGTATCTGTATCTGTATCTGTGTCTGTGTCTGTGTCTGTATCTGTATCTGTATCTGTATCTGTGTCTGTATCTGTATCTGTGTCTGTATCTGTATCTGTATCTGTGTCTGTGTCTGTGTCTGTGTCTGTATCTGTGTCTGTATCTGTATCTGTATCTGTGTCTGTATCTGTATCTGTATCTGTATCTGTGTCTGTGTCTGTATCTGTATCTGTATCTGTGTCTGTATCTGTATCTGTGTCTGTGTCTGTATCTGTATCTGTATCTGTGTCTGTATCTGTGTCTGTATCTGTATCTGTATCTGTGTCTGTGTCTGTATCTGTATCTGTATCTGTATCTGTGTCTGTGTCTGTATCTGTATCTGTGTCTGTGTCTGTATCTGTGTCTGTATCTGTGTCTGTATCTGTGTCTGTGTCTGTGTCTGTATCTGTGTCTGTGTCTGTATCTGTGTCTGTATCTGTGTCTGTATCTGTATCTGTGTCTGTATCTGTGTCTGTGTCTGTGTCTGTGTCTGTGTCTGTATCTGTGTCTGTATCTGTGTCTGTATCTGTGTCTGTATATGTGTCTGTGTCTGTGTCTGTATCTGTGTCTGTGTCTGTATCTGTGTCTGTATCTGTATCTGTGTCTGTGTCTGTGTCTGTATCTGTGTCTGTATCTGTATCTGTGTCTGTATCTGTGTCTGTGTCTGTGTCTGTGTCTGTATCTGTGTCTGTATCTGTGTCTGTGTCTGTATCTGTGTCTGTATCTGTATCTGTATCTGTGTCTGTGTCTGTGTCTGTATCTGTGTCTGTATCTGTGTCTGTATCTGTATCTGTGTGTGTGTCTCTGTCTGTGTCTCTGTCTGTGTCTGTGTCTGTGTGTCTGTATCTGTGTCTGTATCTGTATCTGTGTCTGTATCTGTGTCTGTGTCTGTGTCTGTATCTGTATCTATGTCTGTGTCTGTATCTGTATTTGTGTCTGTATGTCTGTGTGTGTGTGTCTCTGTCTGTGTCTCTGTCTGTGTCTGTGTCTGTGTGTCTGTATCTGTGTCTGTGTCTGTATCTGTGTCTGTATCTGTGTCTGTGTCTGTCTGTATCTGTGTCTGTGTCTGTATCTGTGTGTGTGTCTGTGTCTGTGTCTGTGTGTGTGTGTGTGTGTCTGTGTCTGTGTCTGTATCTGTGTCTGTGTCTGTGTCTGTGTGTGTCTGTGTCTGTATCTGTATCTGTGTCTGTGTCTGTGTATGTCTGTATCTGTATCTGTGTCTGTGTCTGTATCTGTGTCTGTGTCTGTGTCTGTGTCTGTGTCTGTATCTGTATCTGTGTCTGTGTCTGTGTCTGTATCTGTGTCTGTGTCTGTGTGTGTGTCTGTGTCTGTGTCTGTGTCTGTATCTGTGTCTGTGTCTGTATCTGTGTCTGTATCTGTGTCTGTATCTGTATCTGTATCAGGGTTTCCGTTAGCCGGTAATTACCGGTTTTTAGCTGGTAAAATGTATTAAAAACCGGTAAATTCAAAACCTGCCGGTCAAAATGTCTGGTAATAATTAGGGATGCTCCGATAGATCGGCCGCCGATCATTATCGGCCGATATTCACTCTTAATAGTTTGATCGGTGCTCTCTATAAAGGCCGATCAGGAGAGCTGGATCTGATCGATATGGACATAAACGCGAGTGAAGTGTAACCGGACGCGAGAGAGAGATCAGATCAGCTGCTGAGTCTGACCGAGACACGCAGCTCTGCATAATCACCTGAAGCCCCGCCTCTGTTTAGCGAGCTGCAGGAGCTGCATGAGAAACTGACGGGCTGTCAGGAGAGAGAGGGAGGGAGAGAGGAAAAGAGAGGATCCGTTTCTCCCGTGTTATTATTCAAAGTTGATCTAAACTTTTCAATAATGTACGTTATCTACTACAAGTAGTTTGTTTGAATGTAATAATTATGTTGTTTGTTGTGGAATAATTTATTGAAAAATGAATCTGAATTTTTCGATCTGTTACGATTATAAACTGAAGCAATATAAAAATGAGCCCCGTGAACTGAGTTTTAAACATCAGCATATCCGCTCATAGTCCGGTAATTACCTGCTAACGGAAACTCTGCTACACAACTCTTATTATTATTATTGAAACATGACCGGTAAGTTTCAAATTTGTCCGTTAAAATTAATTCTGCCCGGACATTTGACCGGCGAGAAAAAATCCTAGCGGAAACCCTGATCTGTATGTGTCTGTATCTGTGTCTGTGTCTGTATCTGTATCTGTGTCTGTATCTGTATCTGTGTCTGTATCTGTATCTGTGTCTGTGTCTGTATCTGTGTCTGTATCTGTATCTGTGTCTGTGTCTGTGTCTGTGTCTGTATCTGTGTCTGTATCTGTATCTGTGTCTGTATCTGTATCTGTATCTGTGTCTGTATCTGTGTCTGTATCTGTATCTGTGTCTGTATCTGTGTCTGTATCTGTGTCTGTATCTGTGTCTGTGTCTGTATCTGTGTCTGTATCTGTGTCTGTGTCTGTATCTGTGTCTGTATCTGTGTCTGTATCTGTGTCTGTATCTGTGTCTGTGTCTGTGTCTGTATCTGTGTCTGTGTCTGTGTCTGTGTCTGTGTCTGTGTCTGTGTCTGTATCTGTGTCTGTGTCTGTGTCTGTGTCTGTATCTGTGTCTGTATCTGTGTCTGTGTCTGTGTCTGTATCTGTGTCTGTATCTGTATCTGTGTCTGTGTCTGTATCTGTGTCTGTGTCTGTGTCTGTGTCTGTATCTGTGTCTGTATCTGTGTCTGTATCTGTATCTGTATCTGTGTCTGTGTCTGTATCTGTGTCTGTATCTGTGTCTGTATCTGTATCTGTGTGTGTGTCTCTGTCTGTGTCTCTGTCTGTGTCTGTGTGTCTGTGTCTGTGTCTGTGTCTGTATCTGTGTCTGTATCTGTGTCTGTGTCTGTGTCTGTATCTGTGTCTGTATCTGTATCTGTATCTATGTCTGTGTCTGTATCTGTATCTGTGTCTGTATGTCTGTGTCTCTGTCTGTGTCTCTGTCTGTGTCTGTGTCTGTGTGTCTGTATCTGTGTCTGTATCTGTATCTGTGTCTGTATCTGTGTCTGTATCTGTGTCTGTATCTGTGTCTGTGTCTGTCTGTATCTGTGTCTGTGTCTGTATCTGTGTGTGTGTGTGTGTGTCTGTGTCTGTGTCTGTGTCTGTGTCTGTGTCTGTATCTGTGTCTGTGTCTGTGTCTGTGTCTGTATCTGTATCTGTGTCTGTGTATGTCTGTATCTGTGTCTGTGTCTGTGTCTGTATCTGTGTCTGTGTCTGTATCTGTGTCTGTGTCTGTGTCTGTGTCTGTGTGTGTCTGTATCTGTGTCTGTGTCTGTATCTGTGTCTGTGTCTGTATCTGTGTCTGTGTCTGTGTCTGTATCTGTGTCTGTGTGTGTGTGTGTGTGTGTGTCTGTGTCTGTGTCTGTGTCTGTGTCTGTGTGTGTGTCTGTGTCTGTGTCTGTGTCTGTATCTGTATCTGTGTCTGTGTCTGTATCTGTGTCTGTGTCTGTGTCTGTGTCTGTGTGTGTGTGTGTGTCTGTATCTGTATCTGTGTCTGTGTCTGTATCTGTGTCTGTGTCTGTATCTGTGTCTGTATCTGTATCTGTGTCTGTGTATGTCTGTATCTGTGTCTGTGTCTGTGTCTGTATCTGTGTCTGTATCTGTGTCTGTGTCTGTATCTGTATCTGTGTCTGTGTGTGTGTGTGTGTGTATCTGTGTCTGTGTCTGTGTCTGTGTCTGTATCTGTGTCTGTATCTGTGTCTCTGTCTGTGTCTGTGTGTGTATCTGTGTCTGTGTCTGTGTCTGTATCTGTGTCTGTATCTGTATCTGTGTCTGTATCTGTATCTGTATCTGTGTCTGTATCTGTATCTGTGTCTGTATCTGTATCTGTGTCTGTATCTGTGTCTGTATCTGTGTCTGTATCTGTGTCTGTATCTGTGTCTGTATCTGTGTCTGTGTCTGTGTCTGTATCTGTGTCTGTATCTGTATCTGTGTCTGTGTCTGTGTCTGTATCTGTGTCTGTATCTGTGTCTGTGTCTGTATCTGTGTCTGTGTCTGTGTCTGTATCTGTGTCTGTATCCGTGTCTGTATCTGTATCTGTGTGTGTGTCTCTGTCTGTGTCTCTGTCTGTGTCTGTGTCTGTGTGTCTGTATCTGTGTCTGTGTCTGTATCTGTATCTGTGTCTGTATCTGTGTCTGTGTCTGTATCTGTATCTATGTCTGTGTCTGTATCTGTATCTGTGTCTGT
>JAPTMU010000147.1:255684-258184 GCA_028583405.1 Pogonophryne albipinna | reverse complement strand
CTGATAAGCAGCATCTCATAGCATCAGAAAGTATTGATCAGCTGCGTTCAGACCCAGTGTGACGGTGAAGGATGCATCCTGGTTTCATTGATCAGCCTCCTTGCTGTGATGTGTAGTTTACGTGGACTTGGTGTTAGCGCTTAGTTTAGCAAAGTGATGGATCTCCCAGCTAGCGCTGCGTGACGCCCCAAACAGCGACCGCCCGTTAAACGCTATCCATTCAAACAGCAGCGTTTTATTAATATTTAGTTTCAAGCTCCTCCTCCAGGTGCTGATCCACCTCCAGGTGCTGGTCCACCTCCAGGTGCTGATCCACCTCCAGGTGCTGATCCACCTCCAGGTGCTGGTCCTGCTCCAGGTGCTGGTCCACCTCCAGGTGCTGATCCACCTCCAGGTGCTGGTCCACCTCCAGGTGCTGATCCACCGCCAGGTGCTGATCCACCTCCAGGTGCTGATCCACCTCCAGGTGCTGGTCCACCTCCAGGTGCTGGTCCACCTCCAGGTGCTGATCCACCTCCAGGTGCTGGTCCACCTCCAGGTGCTGGCCCTCCTCCAGGTGCTGGTCCTCCTCAAGGTGCTGATCCACCTCCAGGTGCTGGCCCTCCTCCAGGTGCTGGTCCACCTCCAGGTGCTGGCCCTCCTCCAGGTGCTGGTCCTCCTCAAGGTGCTGATCCACCTCCAGGTGCTGGCCCACCTCCAGGTGCTGATCCACCTCCAGGTGCTGATCCACCTCCAGGTGCTGGTCCGCCCTCAGGTGTTGGTCGCCCTCAGGTGTTGGTCCCCCTCCAGGTGCTGATCCTCCTCCAGGTGCTGATCCACCTCCAGGTGCTGGTCCGCCCTCAGGTGTTGGTCCCCCTCCAGGTGCTGATCCACCTCCAGGTGCTGGTCCACCTCAAGGTGCTGGTCCACCTCAAGGTGCTGGTCCACCTCCAAGTGCTGATCCACCTCCAGGTGCTGGTCCACCCTCAGGTGCTGGTCCCCCTCCAGGTGCTGATCCACCTCCAGGTGCTGGTCCTCCTCAAGGTGCTGGTCCACCTCCAGGTGCTGGTCCACCTCCAGGTGCTGGTCCACCCTCAGGTGCTGGTCCACCTCCAGGTGCTGGTCCACCCTCAGGTGCTGGTCCACCTCCAGGTGCTGGTCCACCTCCAGGTGCTGGTCCACCCTCAGGTGCTGGTCCACCTCCAGGTGCTGGTCCACCCTCAGGTGCTGGTCCACCCTCAGGTGCTGGTCCACCTCCAGGTGCTGGTCCACCTCCAGGTGCTGGTCCACCCTCAGGTGCTGGTCCACCCTCAGGTGCTGGTCCACCTCCAGGTGCTGGTCCACCCTCAGGTGCTGGTCCACCTCCAGGTGCTGGTCCACCCTCATGTGCTGGTCCACCCTCAGGTGCTGGTCCACCTCCAGGTGCTGGTCCACCCTCATGTGCTGGTCCCCCTCCAGGTGCTGGTCCCCCTCCAGGTGCTGGTCCACCCTCAGGTGCTGGTCCACCCTCAGGTGCTGGTCCACCCTCAGGTGCTGGTCCACCCGTCACTCCGACCGACTCCGTGGACTTCTTCCAGGAGGATGCAACAGCGCTAGTAGACGACGAAGCTGACCATTTCCACGTGGCGGGTGAAACCATTTGTTTTCTTTATTTAGGGGGGGGGGGGGGGGGGGGAGTTAATTGGAGAAATGTGTCCAACATTTACACAAATATTATTAATAAATTCATTGGCAAGGCATTTTTCTGAGGTGGCAGCTAACCCGTAGAACCGCCAGTGAGGTGACGCGTATAAATAATAAAGTCTGTACTGAACTCCACGTTTTAAAGATATTTCATTTTGTAAATCAAAACAATAAAAAAACAGAACCATTCGGTCAACAAAAGATATCCGGGCGAAGCTCCATGGTCGTGCTGCCAAACACCAGCTGCCCTAAATACCATCTCCCATGTGACTCAGCAGAGCAACCCAGAACCAGTGTGTGTGGTGCCTGTGGAAAAGACACCCTGTAAAATCACGTTTTCTGACTAACACTCGTTCATCGCCAGCGTCTCACCGTTTGTTGCGGTTTTCTCGCAGAAATGTTCGTACGGCGCGTTTGAAGCTCAGGATCGTGTCGTCGCCGGGAACCTCGTGACCCGCCGTGAAGATTTTTACATACAAAAGAGACTCCGGGACGTCCTGCACACACAGATTATCATTACTTTAAAGAGTCCTCTCCTGCTGATGTTCAGGTGTATATCAGTATGTAGTGTCTCTACTTTAAAGAGTCCTCTCCTGCTGATGTTCAGGTGTATATCAGTATGTAGTGTCTCTACTTTAAAGAGTCCTCTCCTGCTGATGTTCAGGTGTATATCAGTATGTAGTGTCTCTACTTTAAAGAGTCCTCTCCTGCTGATGTTCAGATGTATATCAGTATGTAGTGTCTCTACTTTAAAGAGTCCTCTCCTGCTGATGTTCAGGTGTATATCAGTATGTAGTGTCTCTACTTTAAAGAGTCCTCTCCTGCTGATGTTCAGGTG
>JAPTMU010000147.1:232419-254720 GCA_028583405.1 Pogonophryne albipinna | reverse complement strand
TCCCCCTCCTCCCTCCTGGACCCCCCCAAAGCCCCTTCCCCCTCCTCCCTCCTGGACCCTCCCAAAGCCCCTTCCCCCTCCTCCCTCTTGGACCCCCCCAAAGCCCCTTCCCCCTCCTCCCTCCTGGACCCCCCCAAAGCCCCTTCTCCCTCCTCCCTCCTGGACCCCCCCAAAGCCCCTTCCCCCCTTCTGTCAAGCGACTTTGTTAACCACTTTGAAAAAAAGGTTGATGATATTCGCTCTTCTTTTTCTGACTCACCTTTACTCACCGCTGGGTCACCAGACCCTCCTTTCACCCACACACTGACCTCCTTTTCCCCTCTCTCTCTCCAAGTGAGGTTCTTACCCTCATTACCTCTGCCCGCCCTACCACCTGTCCTCTGGACCCTATCCCTTCAAACCTCCTTCAGACTATCGCTCCTGATATTCTACCGTTTCTCACCCATTTCATCAACACTTCTCTAACTTCTGGTCACTTTCCAAACAGTCTCAAGGAGGCAAGAGTAAACCCTCTCCTAAAGAAACCCACTCTCAACCAGTCTGATGTTATAAACTACAGGCCTGTCTCTCTCCTCCCGTTCCTGTCTAAAACACTTGAACGCGCTGTCTTTAAACAACTCTCCTGTTATCTCCATCAGAACAACCTTCTGGATCCGCACCAGTCTGGTTTCAAGGCAGGTCACTCCACAGAAACTGCCCTCCTTGCTGTCACTGAGGAACTGCACACTGCTAAAGCAGCCTCCCTCTCCTCTGTCATCATCCTGCTGGACCTGTCTGCTGCATTCGACACGGTGAACCATCAGATCCTCCTTCGCACTCTCCAAGAACTTGGAGTTTCAGGCTCTGCACTTTCCCTCCTCACCTCATACCTCAAAGACCGCACCTACAGGGTAACTTGGAGAGGGTCCGAGTCCGAGCCTTGTCGATTAACTACAGGGGTCCCTCAGGGCTCTGTTCTTGGTCCCCTCCTCTTCTCCCTGTACACAAACTCGCTCGGATCAGTCATTAGCCCGCATGGTTTTTCATACCACTGCTACGCTGACGACACCCAACTAATTCTGTCCTTCCCCCGCTCAGAGACCCAGGTCGTCGCACGCATCTCTGCTTGTCTAACTGACATCTCTCAGTGGAGGTCTGCTCATCACCTCAAGCTCAACCTTGACAAGACTGAACTGCTTTTCCTTCCGGGAAAAGATTGTCCCACTCTTGACCTGACAATCAACATCGGCACCTCTATTGTTTCCCCGACTCAGACTGCAAGGAATCTGGGTGTGACCCTAGATAACAAACTGTCCTTCACTGCAAACATCGCTGCTACAACCCGCTGCTGCAGATACACGCTTTACAACAGTGGTTCTCAGCTGGTCAGGCCTCGTCACCCACTTTTTCCTTTGTCAATAAATTGCGATCCGAAATTTTGAAGCACTCAAATCTATCCAACAAAAAATCGTGCTGTAATATATACGCTTTTCAGCAAAAGTGAAGTGAAGTACAGTGCATCCCTTATATCCCTTCACAGAACTAAAGAATGCTTTTAAATAAGGTTTAATGAGATGATGGAATCAAAGCTGAACTGTATTTATAAAAAGGCTCACATGCTGAAACCCAACCCCAGCAGGGGGTCTGGGGGGATTCTCACCCAGGAGATTTTTAGAAATACTAACATATAAACTACGCATTCTGGTCCACTCTGAGAAGAAAATAAATAAATCTATTAATAATATTTGATGCCATTGTTTGTTTGTCACTTTGTTCCGACATCTTGCTGCTCCTCACAGAGAGAAGAGCAAAGAGGAGAGAGTCTCCGTGGGGACTTCCGGCAACAATCTTGATTCTGATTGGCCAGAAGACTCGAGAAAACATCAGCAAAGATGTTTTATTGTGAAGATGATCACTACGTGACAGAAGTTTTCAAAACCGTTTATGGTCTCCTGTACTTCCAGTCCAACGCCGACTGCATGCACAGCGTTAGAACATCAGGACTTCAAAATAAAAGTTTGACTTTTTCCCCAAAAAATTTTTGTTTCTTCACTCACATCAGCGACCCACCAGAACCACTGCTTTACAACATCAGGAGGATACGTCCCCAGCTGACCCAGAAAGCGAAGCAGGTTCTGGTCCAGGCTCTCGTCATCTCACGCCTAGACTACTGCAACTCCCTCCTGGCTGGTCTACCTGCATGTGCCATCTGACCTCTGCAGCTCATCCAGAATGCAGCGGCTCGTCTGGTCTTCAACCTTCCTAAATGTTCCCACTCCGCTCCTCCGCTCCCTCCACTGGCTTCCAGTAAATGCTAGAATCCACTTCAAGATACTGGTACTTGCGTACCATGCTGCGAATGGATCTGGCCCTTCCTACATCCAGGACATGGTTAAACCGTACACCCCAGCACGTGCACTCCGCTCTGCATCAGCCAAACGACTCGCTGCACCCTCACTGCGAGGGGGACCCAAGTTCCCATCAGCAGAAACACGTGGGTTTGCTATCCTGGCTCCAAGATGGTGGAATGAGCTCCCATTGACATCAGGACAGCAGAAAGCTTACACACCTTCCAGACTGAAAACTCATCTCTTTCGACTCCACTTCGAGCGATAGAATTACTAACAAAGCACTTATATACTAATAAAGGACTGGCTTATCTAAAGCCAACTGAGTAGCACTTGAAATGTTTGGCTCTATGAAACCTGATGTACTTTATGATTCTGTTTTCTTCAAGTTTCTATCTTTCTGGTCGAATGCACTTATTGTAAGTCGCGTTGGATAAAAGCGTCAGCTAAATGTAATGTAAAGACCCTTAGAGACCCTAAGAGAGCCTTAAAGACCCTTAAAGTCCCTTAGAGACCCGTAAAGACCCTTCAATGCCCTTAAAGACCTTTAGAGACTTTTAAAGAACTTTAAAGTCCTTTAAAGAACCTTAAAGTCCCTTTGAGACCCTTAAAGAGCCTTAGAGATCCTTAGAGCATTAAAGACCCTTAGAGAGCCTTATCCTGCGTTCACACCGGACGCGATGCGATGTTTGGGGGCGGCGCGATTACATGCAAAGTCAATGCAGAGACGCAGACAGACGCGAATTGGCTCCGACGGCGAGCATGAAGCGGTGGACGTGGCGCGAATCACGCGATTTAAGTGCGCCGCGTCAAACGCGAGAGTTCAATTTTTTCAACTTGAGCGTCAAATTCCCGTGACGCGTTCTCGCGGAAGCCAATCAGCGGTGAGGATCTCAGCCTGCCGTCACTGACGTTCAACCAGAAAACATCAGCCGTTAGCTGTTAGCTCTTAGCCCTCAGAGCTCACAGCTCCTCATATCTGTTCAGAAACTAGACAGAAGTTAAACAAGTACAAACCACAGACTGCCTGGGTCATGGAGAATACAGTCGCTGGTTTATTTGTGAGTGTGGACGGTCGGAGCATATACCGCGTTAGCTTAGCCGATCTCCATTCAGAAAACAAGCATTTTAAAAGGTGTTTCTCTGCCGTCTGTCTGCAGACTTGTCAAAGCATTAATTCATGGTTCTTACTAACCGGTATCAGGATGTTGTTACTTCGGCATCATTTAGAAACGTGGATTACAATTAAATCACGGTCAAATATGTTCATGTTGTTGTAGTTGTAGCTCCCGAGCCAGCGCGTCTTGTTTGAATGATGCGAGTAAACACAGCTGGCAGCCGCGGTGAAACTCGAGCGATTAGAGCGAAGTGATTAGAGCGAAGCGAATATTCGCATCGCGTCCGGTGTGGACGTAGCATTAGAAACCCTTAAAGAGCCTTAGAGACCCTTAAAGACCCTAAGAGACCCTAAGAGACCCTTAAAGAGCATTAAAGAGCCTTAGAGACGCTTAGCGACCTTTAAAGACCCTAAGAGACCCTTAGAGAGCCTTAAAGAGCATTAAAGAGCCTTAGAGACCCTTAGCGACCTTTAAAGACCCTAAGAGACGCTAAGAGACCCTTAAAGAGCATTAAAGAGCCTTAGAGACCCTTAGCGATCTTTAAAGACCCTAAGAGACGCTAAGAGACCCTTAAAGAGCATTAAAGAGCCTTAGAGACCTTTAGCGACCTTTAAAGACCCTTGTAGAGAAAAATTTTTAAATAAATAATAAAACTAAGAAAATGTTATAAATAAAAAAAATTAATAAAAAAAATATTATAATGAAATATACAAATAAATAAATAATATTAAATATAAAAAAGCAAAGAAAATATTAATAAAATATAAAACATTTATAAAATAATAAATAAAATAACAAACAAAAACAAAATGATAGTAAAAATAATCTCGTCTCTTGGTCGACGGGTAACTGGAATATATTTTAAAATATAAAAATAAATATTTGTTTTAAATGTCACGAGATCTGACAGATATGTTTTTCTACAGCGCCTGCATTTTCTCCTGATATTGTGTTGCGTGGGAAAAAACAATAAATAAAAAATGTAATAAATAATTTTAAAAAACTAAGAAAGTGGGATAAATAAATAAAATATACCAAATTAAATAGATAATATAAAAAAGCAAAGACAATATTAATAAAATCGAAAGTAATATATAAATGATAGTAAAAATACAATAATAATAATGAAACTGACCTCCTATCCTGGCGCGGTGGAGAGAACCTGGGTCTCCTCCACTGGTTTTCAGGCGGGGGGGCGGTCCGTCGATACTGGTTGAAATGTTCTCCGTGGGGTTGAGGGTTAGGAAGAAGGCCGTTTTGTGGATATGAGCGATGGCTCGTTGCTCTGGGAGGAAAATACCTGCAGGAGAGGATATTTAAAGAAAGATAATTATAAGGGTCCTTTTGTAACGTCTTAAACCTTTCCTTAGAATATTTGATGAATTGTAAGGTGTCCTTGGGTGCTTTGAAAAGCGCATCTGAATAGAATGAATTATTATTATAATAAGAGGGCCCATTTTTGGAAAAATCTTTTTGGGCTCTCCATCTTCTAACGTTACTCTCAGTAACTCCATATTTCGTTGCTGCTCGACAGTTGTTTGAGGACTTCTTTGAACACACACAATCTACATTTAATTTATATTTCAACGGTTCATTATTAGTTTTATTTTATGTGAGCACAAGGTACCATGCTGTTATAATAACGCTCTTTGAAACTGAAACCATTTTGGGAGAAAAAATAATAATTGAAAAAATATATATATATTGATAATCGCTCATTTGCCGCCATCTAGTGGTGTGACTGTGTAATTACATCGAAAAGTCTAGACCCGGAATATAAGGGAAAAAAAACCTGTCTTATTTTCGGGTTAATACGGTTGTTACGTGCCGTGTTGTGTTTGTGTGTGTCTCTCTCCCCCTGATGGTCTCCCTCAGGTGCAGCCTCTCCCTCAGGTGCTCCCAATCAGAACCTCCATAAAGGACCTGAGGAAGGCTGCAGTCGCTCTCTCCTTCTCCTGTGAGCTGCATGGATGGCAGTGGATGATCTGTGCAGCAGTGTCGTGTTTTGTTGTTGTCTACGTGGGACGTGCAACTTATAGTTCTGAGTAGTGTTATGGTTTACTTCAGTCGCTTTCTGTTATAAGTTGTTCTTAGTTACCTTAAGTTTGTTTTGCAAATTGGCTGGTGAGTCTCTTTCTTTTGTCAATTTAAAGACCATCTTGTGGCTTCACAGATCACTTTCCTCTCGCCCGGTTATTTTATATTTGGTCACTTCCCTTTGGGTCCCCTAGTCCAGGAGGGAACGTAACAACGTAGTGTCGTGTTCTACCTGTGTTGATGGGACTCTCTGCTGGGCGGCCATCTCTCCTCTCGCGGCTCAGAGATGATGTCGCTCGGCCGATGTGAAGCGAGGCCTCTGATTGGCTCCTGCTCCGACTCATCCATCCCATCGTTACTGTTTAAAACACAGCACAGATCAACGACTGCACTCGGTTGAAAGATGATCAATGGGAGAGGCTTTGTTATTAACTTCAGAAACATCCCATCCATGACGACACATTTAAATCAAACTGCGGCTTGACTTTAAGAAGCAAATATGTTTTATATCACTCTGTCGAGGAAGGATGCTTCAGAGCCACTATTTCAAGTGTCTCGTCGAAGGACTGTTCCAATGTCCAGGATGCTTGGAATTCTATCGAGGACTGAATCCTTCGTTGCGGGAAATTTCGAGGCTGCTCATGTGTATCCTCCGCGGTCTTAAATCCCCACAATGCTTTGCGCACGGACCGATTTCCAAATCTTTGGCGGAGAATTGAAGGCGGGGCCTCTCATATGACGCACACCTGCACACTTGCTAGCCTGTTCCATTATTCGTTCTCGGAATGCCAGGAAGGATTCTTGCCTAGCCTCTGGGTGTTTCTCAATGTCGAGAACGCTTCCTTGGTGGGACATGTCCCTCCGAGTCAGGTCCTTCAGAGGCTAGGCAAGAATCCTTCCATTCGGAGAACGAAGAGTGGAACAGGCTAGCAAGTGTGCAGGTGTGCGTCATATGAGAGGCCCCGCCTTCAATGTTCCGCCAAAGATTTTGGAAATTGGTCCCACCAAGGAAGCGTCCTCGACATTGAGAAACACCCAATGTCTGCAATATATGTCAATCTTTAAAAAGGACCTGCATGTTGTTGAGCAAAGTGCAAAGTGCAAAGTGCAAAGTGCAAAGAGCAAAGAGCAAAGTGCAAAGTGCAAAGAGCAAAGTGCAAAGTGCAAAGTGCAAAGTGCAAAGAGCAAAGAGCAAAGTGCAAAGTGCAAAGAGCAAAGTGCAAAGTGCAAAGTGCATGAAGACTGGAAGCATTTGAGTCACCTCCTCTTGGGTCCTCTCTGCAGATCCTGCAGGTAGTTCTTCCTCTCCACCGCGTGACCTCGAGACGAGTTGAACACTGACAGAAGTAAAGATCAGTAGATTAGGTGATATTCAAATTAAAATAACTTTATTAAAATACGTTAAATTAAAAAAATATATGATCAATATTATAAATACAAAATAAATTAAATACAAATTATTTTTAATACAAAAAAGAGAAGAGTTGATATGAGATGAGATTACAATTCAAATAACAAATTAAATTAAAATAAATACAATTAAATAAAACAAATATGATCAAAAGGATAAATAGAAAAAAAATGTAATACAAAAAGAGAAATTATTAAGACAATTAAAAGAATGTAATTGATGTGACAATGATTCAGTGAGAAAGGGGTTACATTGAAAAGAAAGGATAAAGACTTTTTCAGTTCTGAGACTGAAGTCAAAATTATAATAAAACATATTTTTCAAAATTATAATTTCACTGAAGGAATTCTAACATTTTCAGAAGAAATGTAATTATTGGTTTCTCCTGAGAAAAAACGATATCTAAGAATTTGTCTTTTGTCTTAGAAAACACATTTCTTAGATTTTCAGAAGAAAAAAAGAATTGTTTATTTCTCAGATTTCTAAGAAATGAACTCAAAATTCTGACTATTTTCTGAATTCTTAGAATTTCAATTAAAACTGAAATTATGAGAAAAAAAGCTAAATTATGAACAAAACGATATTTTTTCACCAGAAAATCCCAAAAAAGGTGATTCTTAGATTTTAAGAAAATGAATTTTGAGTAAAAAAGTTAAAATGCTCAAAAAATATTTGTATGGATTTCTTAGATTTTCTGAAACTGATGTAAAAAAAGTCAAAATCTGGACGAAAAGTCAAAATAAAGATTTTTTTCAGATTTAATTTTCGGAAAATAAACAGAATTATTATTTTCTCAGAATTCTAAGAAATAAAATAAATTCTGAGAAAAATAAATAATTCTGACTTTTCTAAGGAATTCTGAAGAAAAGTTCATTCAACATTTTTCAGAATTCAGATCTTTTTTCAGGAGTAAAACAAATCCTGCAACAAAAAATAAATTAAAATACGTTAAAAAAAACGTAACATTTATTTCAAACGTCAACATTTTGAGAAAAGCCCAAATTCTGAATTTTTTTAGAAAAATACATTATTATTTATTTCGTTGTAAATTCAGAGAAAACATTTAAAAATTGTAAGAAAATGCGAATCTGAAAAAAGTCACAAATCTGAGAAAAAAGTAAATGAATAAATCAAGCAAAATAAGAAGATAAATCTAATGAGGAGACGAGTACTCACAGTCCACGGCCTCGTTAGGATCCATCCCATCGACATCGATCAGATACCTGCAGCAGAACAGGTGTTCACACACAGCTCAAACAAAGGGTCCCACGTTACCGTGCTCAGATCTCTCCCCTGCCTCCCTGGAGCTTATCGGATCCTAATCCACCCGGGTTAGGGTCATCCGTAAACCCGCCCACTCAGGTCCCACATGCTCAGCCTACTGTTTCATAATCCGGATTAATTAACATTTCTGTACCTTTATTATCATCATCTTTTATCAGATTTAAAAAATGGCTTTAATAATCAATATGCTCGACGGTATTTCTCTTTATTCATTTCCTTGGAACGGAGCAATCTGTTAGTGTCTGTGTCTCTGTCTGTATCTGTGTCTGTGTCTGTATCTGTATCTGTATCTCTGTCTGTGTCTGTGTCTGTATCTGTATCTCTGTCTGTATCTGTGTCTGTATCTGTGTCTGTGTCTGTGTCTGTGTCTGTATCTGTGTCTGTGTCTGTGTCTGTGTCTGTGTCTCTGTCTGTGTCTGTGTCTGTGTCTGTGTCTGTATCTGTGTCTGTATCTGTATCTCTGTCTGTATCTGTGTCTGTATCTGTATCTGTGTCTGTATCTGTATCTGTGTCTGTATCTGTGTCTGTGTCTGTGTCTGTATCTGTATCTGTATCTGTGTCTGTGTCTGTGTCTGTATCTGTGTCTGTGTCTGTGTCTGTGTCTGTGTCTGTGTCTCTGTCTGTGTCTGTGTCTGTGTCTGTATCTGTGTCTGTATCTGTATCTCTGTCTGTATCTGTGTCTGTATCTGTATCTGTGTCTGTATCTGTATCTGTGTCTGTATCTGTGTCTGTGTCTGTGTCTGTATCTGTATCTGTGTCTGTGTCTGTATCTGTGTCTGTGTCTCTGTCTGTATCTGTGTCTGTATCTGTATCTCTGTCTGTGTCTGTGTCTGTATCTGTGTCTGTATCTGTATCTCTGTCTGTATCTGTGTCTGTATCTGTGTCTGTATCTGTGTCTGTGTCTGTATCTGTGTCTGTGTCTGTGTCTGTATCTGTATCTGTGTCTGTGTCTGTGTCTGTGTCTGTATCTGTGTCTGTGTCTGTGTCTGTGTCTGTGTCTGTATCTGTGTCTGTGTCTGTGTCTGTATCTGTATCTGTGTCTGTATCTGTATCTGTATCTCTGTCTGTGTCTGTATCTGTGTCTGTGTCTGTGTCTGTATCTGTATCTGTGTCTGTGTCTGTATCTGTATCTGTGTCTGTATCTGTGTCTGTGTCTGTATCTGTGTCTGTGTCTGTGTCTGTGTCTGTGTCTGTATCTCTGTCTGTATCTGTGTCTGTATCTGTGTCTGTGTCTGTGTCTGTGTCTGTATCTGTGTCTGTGTCTGTATCTGTATCTGTGTCTGTGTCTGTGTCTGTGTCTGTGTCTGTATCTGTGTCTGTATCTGTATCTGTGTCTGTATCTGTATCTGTATCTGTGTCTGTATCTGTATCTGTGTCTGTATCTGTGTCTGTATCTGTATCTGTGTCTGTATCTGTGTCTGTATCTGTGTCTGTATCTGTGTCTGTGTCTGTGTCTGTATCTGTATCTGTGTCTGTGTCTGTATCTGTGTCTGTGTCTGTATCTGTATCTCTGTCTCTGTCTGTGTCTGTGTCTGTGTCTGTATCTGTGTCTGTATCTGTATCTCTGTCTGTATCTGTGTCTGTATCTGTGTCTGTATCTGTGTCTGTGTCTGTGTCTGTATCTGTGTCTGTGTCTGTGTCTGTGTCTGTGTCTTTATCTGTGTCTGTATCTGTGTCTGTGTCTGTATCTGTATCTGTGTCTGTGTCTGTATCTGTGTCTGTGTCTGTGTCTGTATCTGTGTCTGTGTCTGTGTCTGTATCTGTATCTGTATCTGTGTCTGTGTCTGTATCTGTATCTGTATCTGTGTCTGTGTCTGTATCTCTGTCTGTATCTCTGTCTGTGTCTGTATCTGTATCTGTGTCTGTGTCTGTATCTGTGTCTCTGTCTGTGTCTGTATCTGTGTCTGTATCTGTGTCTGTATCTCTGTCTGTGTCTGTATCTGTGTCTGTGTCTGTATCTGTATCTGTGTCTGTGTCTGTATCTCTGTCTGTATCTCTGTCTGTGTCTGTATCTGTATCTGTGTCTGTGTCTGTATCTGTGTCTGTGTCTCTGTCTGTGTCTGTGTCTGTGTCTGTATCTGTGTCTGTGTCTGTGTCTCTGTCTGTGTCTGTGTCTGTATCTGTGTCTGTGTCTGTATCTCTGTCTGTATCTCTGTCTGTGTCTGTATCTGTATCTGTGTCTGTATCTCTGTCTCTGTCTGTATCTCTGTCTGTGTCTGTGTCTGTATCTGTATCTGTGTCTGTGTCTGTATCTGTATCTCTGTCTGTGTCTGTATCTCTGTCTGTGTCTGTGTCTGTATCTGTATCTGTGTCTGTGTCTGTATCTGTATCTGTGTCTGTATCTGTATCTGTGTCTGTATCTCTGTCTCTGTCTGTATCTCTGTCTGTGTCTGTGTCTGTGTCTGTATCTGTGTCTGTGTCTGTATCTGTATCTGTGTCTGTGGTCTGTATCTGTATCTGTAATCTCTGTCTGTGTCTGTGTCTGTATCTGTATCTGTGTCTGTATCTGTGTCTGTGTCTGTGTCTGTATCTGTATCTGTGTCTGTATCTCTGTCTGTATCTCTGTCTGTGTCTGTATCTGTATCTGTGTCTGTGTCTGTATCTGTGTCTGTGTCTGTATCTGTATCTGTGTCTGTGTCTGTATCTGTGTCTGTGTCTGTATCTGTGTCTGTATCTGTGTCTGTGTCTGTATCTCTGTCTGTGTCTGTATCTGTGTCTGTATCTGTATCTGTGTCTGTATCTGTATCTGTGTCTGTATCTGTGTCTGTATCTGTGTCTGTGTCTGTGTCTGTATCTGTGGTCTGTATCTGTGTCTGTGTCTGTGTCTGTATCTGTGTCTGTGTCTGTATCTGTGTCTGTGTCTGTGTCTGTGTCTGTATCTGTGTCTGTTATCTGTGTCTGTGTTCGTATCTGTTGTCTGTGTCTGTTCTATCTGTGTCTGTATCTGTGTCTGTATCTGTATCTGTGTCTGTATCTGTATCTGTGTCTGTGTCTGTATCTGTGTCTGTGTCTGTATCTCTGTCTATATCTCTGTCTGTGTCTGTATCTGTGTCTGTGTCTGTGTCTCTGTCTGTGTCTGTGTCTGTATCTGTGTCTGTGTCTGTATCTCTGTCTGTGTCTCTGTCTGTGTCTGTATCTGTGTCTGTGTCTGTGTCTGTGTCTGTATCTGTGTCTGTGTCTGTGTCTGTGTCTCTGTCTGTGTCTGTGTCTGTATCTCTGTCTGTATCTCTGTCTGTGTCTGTATCTGTATCTGTGTCTGTATCTCTGTCTCTGTCTGTATCTCTGTCTGTGTCTGTATCTGTATCTGTGTCTGTGTCTGTATCTCTGTCTGTGTCTGTATCTGTATCTGTGTCTGTATCTGTATCTGTGTCTGTATCTGTATCTGTGTCTGTATCTGTATCTGTGTCTGTATCTGTGTCTGTGTCTGTGTCTGTATCTGTGTCTGTGTCTGTGTCTGTATCTGTGTCTGTGTCTGTATCTCTGTCTGTGTCTGTGTCTGTATCTGTGTCTGTGTCTGTATCTGTGTCTGTATCTGTATCTGTGTCTGTATCTGTGTCTGTGTCTGTGTCTGTGTCTGTATCTGTATCTGTATCTGTGTCTGTATCTGTGTCTGTGTCTGTGTCTGTGTCTGTATCTGTGTCTGTGTCTGTGTCTGTGTCTCTGTCTGTGTCTGTGTCTGTGTCTGTATCTCTGTCTGTATCTCTGTCTGTGTCTGTATCTGTATCTGTGTCTGTATCTCTGTCTCTGTCTGTATCTCTGTCTGTGTCTGTGTCTGTGTCTGTATCTGTATCTGTGTCTGTGTCTGTATCTCTGTCTCTGTCTGTATCTGTATCTGTGTCTGTATCTGTATCTGTGTCTGTATCTGTATCTGTGTCTGTATCTGTATCTGTGTCTGTATCTCTGTCTGTATCTGTATCTGTATCTGTGTCTGTATCTGTGTCTGTGTCTGTATCTGTGTCTGTGTCTGTATCTCTGTCTGTGTCTGTGTCTGTGTCTGTATCTGTGTCTGTGTCTGTATCTGTGTCTGTGTCTGTGTCTGTATCTGTATCTGTATCTCTGTCTGTGTCTGTGTCTGTATCTGTATCTGTGTCTGTATCTGTGTCTGTGTCTGTGTCTGTATCTGTATCTGTGTCTGTATCTCTGTCTGTATCTCTGTCTGTGTCTGTATCTGTATCTGTGTCTGTGTCTGTATCTGTGTCTGTGTCTGTATCTGTATCTGTGTCTGTGTCTGTATCTGTATCTGTGTCTGTATCTGTGTCTGTATCTGTGTCTGTGTCTGTATCTCTGTCTGTGTCTGTATCTGTGTCTGTATCTGTATCTGTGTCTGTATCTGTGTCTGTGTCTGTATCTGTGTCTGTATCTGTGTCTGTGTCTGTGTCTGTATCTGTGTCTGTATCTGTGTCTGTGTCTGTGTCTGTATCTGTGTCTGTGTCTGTATCTGTGTCTGTGTCTGTGTCTGTGTCTGTATCTGTGTCTGTATCTGTGTCTGTGTCTGTATCTGTGTCTGTGTCTGTATCTGTGTCTGTATCTGTGTCTGTGTCTGTATCTCTGTCTGTATCTGTATCTGTGTCTGTGTCTGTATCTGTGTCTGTGTCTGTATCTCTGTCTGTATCTCTGTCTGTGTCTGTATCTGTGTCTGTATCTGTGTCTGTGTCTGTATCTCTGTCTGTGTCTGTGTCTGTGTCTGTATCTGTATCTCTGTCTGTGTCTGTATCTCTGTCTGTATCTGTATCTGTGTCTGTGTCTGTATCTGTGTCTGTGTCTGTATCTGTGTCTGTATCTGTGTCTGTATCTGTGTCTGTGTCTCTGTCTGTATCTGTATCTCTGTCTGTGTCTGTATCTCTGTCTGTATCTGTATCTGTGTCTGTGTCTGTGTCTGTATCTCTGTCTGTATCTGTATCTGTGTCTGTGTCTGTATCTGTGTCTGTATCTGTGTCTGTATCTCTGTCTGTGTCTGTATCTGTATCTGTGTCTGTATCTGTGTCTGTATCTCTGTCTGTGTCTGTGTCTGTATCTGTGTCTGTATCTGTGTCTGTATCTGTATCTGTGTCTGTATCTCTGTCTGTATCTCTGTCTGTATCTGTATCTGTGTCTGTATCTCTGTCTGTATCTGTATCTGTGTATGTGTCTGTATCTGTGTCTGTGTCTGTATCTGTGTCTGTATCTCTGTCTGTGTCTGTATCTGTATCTGTGTCTGTATCTGTGTCTGTATCTCTGTCTGTGTCTGTATCTCTGTCTGTGTCTGTGTCTGTATCTGTGTCTGTATCTGTATCTGTGTCTGTGTCTGCATCTGTATCTCTGTCTGTATCTGTGTCTGTGTCTGCATCTGTATCTCTGTCTGTATCTGTATCTGTGTCTGTATCTGTATCTGTGTCTGTATCTGTGTCTGTATCTGTGTCTGTATCTGTATCTGTGTCTGTATCTGTGTCTGTATCTGTGTCTGTGTCTGTATCTGTATCTGTGTCTGTATCTGTATCTGTATCTGTGTCTGTATCTGTGTCTGTATCTGTGTCTGTGTCTGTATCTCTGTCTGTATCTGTATCTGTGTCTGTGTCTGTGTCTGTGTCTGTATCTCTGTCTGTATCTGTATCTGTGTCTGTGTCTGTGTCTGTATCTGTATCTGTGTCTGTGTCTGTGTCTGTATCTCTGTCTGTATCTGTGTCTGTATCTGTATCTCTGTCTGTATCTCTGTCTGTGTCTGTGTCTGCGTCTGTATCTGCGTCTGTATCTGTGTCTGTGTCTGTGTCTGTGTCTGTGTCTGTATCTGTGTCTGTATCTGTATCTCTGTCTGTATCTGTGTCTGTATCTGTATCTCTGTCTGTATCTCTGTCTGTGTCTGTATCTGTGTCTGTGTCTGTATCTCTGTGTCTGTGTCTGTATCTGTATCTGTGTCTGTGTCTGTGTCTGTATCTGTGTCTGTGTCTGTGTCTGTATCTGTGTCTGTGTCTGTATCTCTGTCTGTATCTGTATCTGTGTCTGTGTCTGTCTGTATCTCTGTCTGTATCTGTATCTGTGTCTGTGTCTGTGTCTGTATCTCTGTCTGTGTCTGTGTCTGTATCTGTATCTCTATCTGTGTCTGTGTCTGTGTCTGTATCTCTGTCTGTATCTGTATCTGTGTCTGTGTCTGTGTCTGTATCTGTATCTCTGTCTGTGTCTGTGTCTGTGTCTGTATCTCTGTCTGTATCTGTATCTGTGTCTGTGTCTGTATCTGTATCTCTGTCTGTATCTCTGTCTGTGTCTGTATCTGTGTCTGTATCTGTGTCTGTATCTGTATCTGTGTCTGTGTCTGTATCTGTGTCTGTGTCTGTATCTCTGTGTCTGTGTCTGTATCTGTGTCTGTGTCTGTATCTGTGTCTGTGTCTGTGTCTGTGTCTGTATCTGTATCTGTGTCTGTATCTGTGTCTGTATCTGTATCTGTGTCTGTATCTGTGTCTGTGTCTGTATCTGTGTCTGTGTCTGTGTCTGTGTCTGTATCTGTGTCTGTATCTGTGTCTGTATCTGTGTCTGTGTCTGTGTCTGTGTCTGTATCTGTGTCTGTGTCTGTGTCTGTATCTCTGTCTCTGTCTCTGTGTCTGTGTCTGTATCTGTGTCTGTGTCTGTATCTCTGTCTGTATCTGTGTCTGTGTCTGTGTCTGTATCTGTATCTGTATCTGTGTCTGTGTCTGTGTCTGTGTCTGTGTCTGTATCTGTGTCTGTATCTGTGTCTGTGTCTGTATCTGTGTCTGTGTCTGTGTCTGTGTCTGTATCTGTGTCTGTGTCTGTATCTGTGTCTGTGTCTGTGTCTGTGTCTGTGTCTGTGTGATGGCCTCCCACCTGCAGATGAGGTACCCGGTGCGGTTCAGCCCGTGCGTGCAGTGCACTCCGATCAGCTTCTCTGCAAAAACAACAAACATTTAAAATTCCTTTCTCTCCTTTAATTCCCTTTTCTTAGTTATTTCTGTAACTGCGGTTCAACAACAGAAACACATCCAAGCCTTATAGGAATCATCTCAAAGTCTTTTGAGGGACAAGGAGGAACCGTTAGCGTCCTCTGGAGGAACCTTTAGCGTCCTCTGGAGGAACCGTTAGCGTCCTCTGGAGGAACCGTTAGCGTCCTCTGGAGGAACCGTTAGCGTCCTCTGGAGGAACCGTTAGCGTCCTCTGCAGGAACCGTTAGCGTCCTCTGGAGGAACCGTTAGCGTCCTCTGCAGCAACATGTCTCTCTTTCACCTGAGATGTGAAGGCGCTCTGAGGCGGCGCTTCGCTCACTCGTGTGACGCAGTGCCGGTTCGAGAACATTTGACATGGGGTGGCATGGGGGGTCAAGAGGTCATGCAGGGTAGCATGGGGGGGCAAGAGGTCAGGCAGGGTGGCATGGGGGGTCAAGAGGTCATGCAGGGTGGCATGGGGGGGCAAGAGGTCATGCAGGGTGGCATGGGGGGCAAGAGGTCATGCAGGGTGGCATGGGGGGGCAAGAGGTCATGCAGGGTGGCATGGGGGGGCAAGAGATCATGCAGGGTGGCATGGGGGGTCAAGAGGTCATGCAGGGTGGCATGGGGGGGCAAGAGGTCATGCAGGGTGGCATGGGGGGGTAAAAGGTCATGCAGGGTGGCATGGGGGGGCAAGAGATCATGCAGGGTGGCATGGGGGGCCAAGAGGTCATGCAGGGTGGCATGGGGGGTCAAGAGGTCATGCAGGGTGGCATGGGGGGCAAGAGGTCATGCAGGGTGGCATGGGCGTCAAGAGGTCATGCAGGGTGGCATGGGGGGTCAAGAGGTCATGCAGGGTGGCATGGGGGGGCAAGAGGTCATGCAGGGTGGCATGGGGGGGCAGGAGGTCATGCTCCTGCTCTCTTCATCTCCTCTTCCTCCTGCTCTGACCCTCCTGGTCTCTTCCTCTCTCTCTTCCTCTTCCTCCTGGTCTCCTCCTCTTCGTCCTGGTCTCTTCCTCTCTTCCTCTTCCTCCTGGTCTCCTCCTCTTCGTCCTCGTCTCTTCCTCTTCGTCCTGGTCTCTTCCTCTTCGTCCTGGTCTCTTCCTCTCTTCCTCTTCGTCCTGGTCTCTTCCTCCTGGTCTCCTCCTCTTCGTCCTGGTCTCTTCCTCTCTTCCTCTTCGTCCTGGTCTCTTCCTCCTGGTCTCCTCCTCTTCGTCCTCGTCTCTTCCTCTTCGTCCTGGTCTCTTCCTCTTCGTCCTGGTCTCTTCCTCTCTTCCTCTTCGTCCTGGTCTCTTCCTCTTCGTCCTGGTCTCTTCCTCTTCGTCCTGGTCTCTTCCTCTTCGTCCTGGTCTCTTCCTCTCTTCCTCTTCGTCCTGGTCTCTTCCTCTTCGTCCTGGTCTCTTCCTCTCTTCCTCTTCGTCCTGGTCTCTTCCTCCTGGTCTCCTCCTCTTCGTCCTCGTCTCTTCCTCTTCGTCCTGGTCTCTTCCTCTTCGTCCTGGTCTCTTCCTCTCTTCCTCTTCGTCCTGGTCTCTTCCTCTTCGTCCTGGTCTCTTCCTCTTCGTCCTGGTCTCTTCCTCTTCGTCCTGGTCTCTTCCTCTCTTCCTCTTCCTCCTGGTCTCCTCCTCTTCGTCCTGGTCTCCTCCTCTTCCTCCTGGTCTCTTCTCTCTTTGTCTTGTTGACTCACTCCAGCTGCTCTGGCCTGCAAGAGTCTACTTGTGAAAAGCTCTGGGACGAATGCTTTCTAGCTTTACGCGTTCGGGCCACGCAGCTGATAAGCAGCATCTCATAGCATCAGAAAGTATTGATCAGCTGCGTTCAGACCCAGTGTGACGGTGAAGGATGCATCCTGGTTTCATTGATCAGCCTCCTTGCTGTGATGTGTAGTTTACGTGGACTTGGTGTTAGCGCTTAGTTTAGCAAAGTGATGGATCTCCCAGCTAGCGCTGCGTGACGCCCCAAACAGCGACCGCCCGTTAAACGCTATCCATTCAAACAGCAGCGTTTTATTAATATTTAGTTTCAAGCTCCTCCTCCAGGTGCTGATCCACCTCCAGGTGCTGGTCCACCTCCAGGTGCTGATCCACCTCCAGGTGCTGATCCACCTCCAGGTGCTGGTCCTGCTCCAGGTGCTGGTCCACCTCCAGGTGCTGATCCACCTCCAGGTGCTGGTCCACCTCCAGGTGCTGATCCACCGCCAGGTGCTGATCCACCTCCAGGTGCTGATCCACCTCCAGGTGCTGGTCCACCTCCAGGTGCTGGTCCACCTCCAGGTGCTGATCCACCTCCAGGTGCTGGTCCACCTCCAGGTGCTGGCCCTCCTCCAGGTGCTGGTCCTCCTCAAGGTGCTGATCCACCTCCAGGTGCTGGCCCTCCTCCAGGTGCTGGTCCACCTCCAGGTGCTGGCCCTCCTCCAGGTGCTGGTCCTCCTCAAGGTGCTGATCCACCTCCAGGTGCTGGCCCACCTCCAGGTGCTGATCCACCTCCAGGTGCTGATCCACCTCCAGGTGCTGGTCCGCCCTCAGGTGTTGGTCGCCCTCAGGTGTTGGTCCCCCTCCAGGTGCTGATCCTCCTCCAGGTGCTGATCCACCTCCAGGTGCTGGTCCGCCCTCAGGTGTTGGTCCCCCTCCAGGTGCTGATCCACCTCCAGGTGCTGGTCCACCTCAAGGTGCTGGTCCACCTCAAGGTGCTGGTCCACCTCCAAGTGCTGATCCACCTCCAGGTGCTGGTCCACCCTCAGGTGCTGGTCCCCCTCCAGGTGCTGATCCACCTCCAGGTGCTGGTCCTCCTCAAGGTGCTGGTCCACCTCCAGGTGCTGGTCCACCTCCAGGTGCTGGTCCACCCTCAGGTGCTGGTCCACCTCCAGGTGCTGGTCCACCCTCAGGTGCTGGTCCACCTCCAGGTGCTGGTCCACCTCCAGGTGCTGGTCCACCCTCAGGTGCTGGTCCACCTCCAGGTGCTGGTCCACCCTCAGGTGCTGGTCCACCCTCAGGTGCTGGTCCACCTCCAGGTGCTGGTCCACCTCCAGGTGCTGGTCCACCCTCAGGTGCTGGTCCACCCTCAGGTGCTGGTCCACCTCCAGGTGCTGGTCCACCCTCAGGTGCTGGTCCACCTCCAGGTGCTGGTCCACCCTCATGTGCTGGTCCACCCTCAGGTGCTGGTCCACCTCCAGGTGCTGGTCCACCCTCATGTGCTGGTCCCCCTCCAGGTGCTGGTCCCCCTCCAGGTGCTGGTCCACCCTCAGGTGCTGGTCCACCCTCAGGTGCTGGTCCACCCTCAGGTGCTGGTCCACCCGTCACTCCGACCGACTCCGTGGACTTCTTCCAGGAGGATGCAACAGCGCTAGTAGACGACGAAGCTGACCATTTCCACGTGGCGGGTGAAACCATTTGTTTTCTTTATTTAGGAGGGGGGGGGGGGGGGGGGGGGGGGGGGGGGGGGGGGGGGGGGGGGGGGGGAGTTAATTGGAGAAATGTGTCCAACATTTACACAAATATTATTAATAAATTCATTGGCAAGGCATTTTTCTGAGGCGGCAGCTAACCCGTAGAACCGCCAGTGAGGTGACGCGTATAAATAATAAAGTCTGTACTGAACTCCACGTTTTAAAGATATTTCATTTTGTAAATCAAAACAATAAAAAAACAGAACCATTCGGTCAACAAAAGATATCCGGGCGAAGCTCCATGGTCGTGCTGCCAAACACCAGCTGCCCTAAATACCATCTCCCATGTGACTCAGCAGAGCAACCCAGAACCAGTGTGTGTGGTGCCTGTGGAAAAGACACCCTGTAAAATCACGTTTTCTGACTAACACTCGTTCATCGCCAGCGTCTCACCGTTGTTGGCGTTTTCTCGCAGAAATGTTCGTACGGCGCGTTTGAAGCTCAGGATCGTGTCGTCGCCGGGAACCTCGTGACCCGCCGTGAAGATTTTTACATACAAAAGAGACTCCGGGACGTCCTGCACACACAGATTATCATTACTTTAAAGAGTCCTCTCCTGCTGATGTTCAGGTGTATATCAGTATGTAGTGTCTCTACTTTAAAGAGTCCTCTCCTGCTGATGTTCAGGTGTATATCAGTATGTAGTGTCTCTACTTTAAAGAGTCCTCTCCTGCTGATGTTCAGGTGTATATCAGTATGTAGTGTCTCTACTTTAAAGAGTCCTCTCCTGCTGATGTTCAGGTGTATATCAGTATGTAGTGTCTCTACTTTAAAGAGTCCTCTCCTGCTGATGTTCAGATGTATATCAGTATGTAGTGTCTCTACTTTAAAGAGTCCTCTCCTGCTGATGTTCAGGTGTATATCAGTATGTAGTGTCTCTACTTTAAAGAGTCCTCTCCTGCTGATGTTGAGGTGTATATCAGTATGTAGTGTCTCTACTTTAAAGAGTCCTCTCCTGCTGATGTTCAGGTGTATATCAGTATGTAGTGTCTCTACTTTAAAGAGTCCTCTCCTGCTGATGTTCAGGTGTATATCAGTATGTAGTGTCTCTACTTTAAAGAGTCCTCTCCTGCTGATGTTCAGGTGTATATCAGTATGTAGTGTCTCTACTTTAAAGAGTCCTCTCCTGCTGATGTTCAGGTGTATATCAGTATGTAGTGTCTCTACTTTAAAGAGTCCTCTCCTGCTGATGTTCAGGTGTATATCAGTATGTAGTGTCTCTACTTTAAAGAGTCCTCTCCTGCTGATGTTCAGGTGTATATCAGTATGTAGTGTCTCTACTTTAAAGAGTCCTCTCCTGCTGATGTTCAGGTGTATATCAGTATGTAGTGTCTCTACTTTAAAGAGTCCTCTCCTGCTGATGTTCAGGTGTATATCAGTATGTAGTGTCTCTACTTTAAAGAGTCCTCTCCTGCTGATGTTCAGGTGTATATCAGTATGTAGTGTCTCTACTTTAAAGAGTCCTCTCCTGCTGATGTTCAGGTGTATATCAGTATGTAGTGTCTCTACTTTAAAGAGTCCTCTCCTGCTGATGTTCAGGTGTATATCAGTATGTAGTGTCTCTACTTTAAAGAGTCCTCTCCTGCTGATGTTCAGGTGTATATCAGTATGTAGTGTCTCTACTTTAAAGAGTCCTCTCCTGCTGATGTTCAGGTGTATATCAGTATGTAGTGTCTCTACTTTAAAGAGTCCTCTCCTGCTGATGTTCAGGTGTATATCAGTATGTAGTGTCTCTACTTTAAAGAGTCCTCTCCTGCTGATGTTCAGGTGTATATCAGTATGTAGTGTCTCTACTTTAAAGAGTCCTCTCCTGCTGATGTTCAGGTGTATATCAGTATGTAGTGTCTCTACTTTAAAGAGTCCTCTCCTGCTGATGTTCAGGTGTATATCAGTATGTAGTGACTCTACTTTAAAGAGTCCTCTCCTGCTGATGTTCAGGTGTATATCAGTATGTAGTGTCTCTACTTTAAAGAGTCCTCTCCTGCTGATGTTCTGGTGTATATCAGTATGTAGTGTCTCTACTTTAAAGAGTCCTCTCCTGCTGATGTTCAGGTGTATATCAGTATGTAGTGTCTCTACTTTAAAGAGTCCTCTCCTGCTGATGTTCAGGTGTATATCAGTATGTAGTGTCTCTACTTTAAAGAGTCCTCTCCTGCTGATGTTCTGGTGTATATCAGTACGTAGTGTCTCTACTTTAAAGAGTGACTGTGATACCTGTATGGAGTAGTATTTGGTGGTGAAGGTCAGGTCGATGATGAGACCCAGGTCCAGCCTCTGCTTCTGAACAGACTCCAGGAGCTCCCAGAGCCCGAACACCTCGGAGCTCTGCAGCTGCCGGTTCAACCCCTTGGGTGGGGGGGGGGAGGGAGGGGGGGGGGGGGAGGAGGGGGGGGGGGGGGGAGGAGGGGGGGGGAGACACACATTTAAATCTGCATTCCCACAAACAAATAAACAGTTCTGTGAGTTAAGTGCTGACCTGCTTCAGAGGCACTTTGAAGGCGATGAAACGCGTCCCGGGAAGCTTCCTCCCCACAGATTTATAATCCAGCCATCTGAAGGAGAGAGGACACATCAGAACATCTACTGACATACCATGGGCCATTCACACATTAAACATATGGTAACAGTAGAAGTACTCAGATCTAGTACTTGAGTAAAAGTACTCAGATCTTGTACTTGAGTAAAAGTAGAAGTACTCAGATCTAGTACTTGAGTAAAAGTACTCAGATCTTGTACTTGAGTAAAAGTAGAAGTACTCAGATCTTGTACTTGAGTAAAAGTAGAAGTACTCAGATCTTGTACTTGAGTAAAAGTAGAAGTACTCAGATCTTGTACTTGAGTAAAAGTAGAAGTACTCAGATATTGTACTTGAGTAAAAGTAGAAGTACTCAGGTCTTGTACTTGAGTAAAAGTAGAAGTACTCAGATCTTGTACTTGAGTAAAAGTAGAAGTACTCAGATCTTGTACTTGAGTAAAAGTAGAAGTACTCAGATCTTGTACTTGAGTAAAAGTAGAAGTACTCAGATATTGTACTTGAGTAAAAGTAGAAGTACTCAGGTCTTGTACTTGAGTAAAAGTAGAAGTACTCAGGTCTTGTACTTGAGTAAAAGTAGAAGTACTCAGATCTTGTACTTGAGTAAAAGTAGAAGTACTCAGATCGTGTACTTGAGTAAAAGTAGAAGTACTCAGATCTTGTACTTGAGTAAAAGTAGAAGTACTCAGGTCTTGTACTTGAGTAAAAGTAGAAGTACCAGAGTGTAGGAATACTCTGTTACAGTGAAAGTCCTGCATTCAAAATGTTCCTCAAGTGAAAGTAGAAAAGTATTCTCATCTAAATATAGTGAAAGACAGTGAAAGTAGTCATTGTGCAGATTGGTCCATTTCAGAATAATATATATGATATGTTTTATAATGATTGATCATGAAAGTGTTCTCAAAGCTGGTGAAGGTGCAGCTAGTCTGAATGACTTTGTAGACTGCAGGGTAGCTGGTGAAGGTGCAGCTAGTCTGAATGACTTTGTAGACTGCAGGGTAGCTGGTGAAGGTGCAGCTAGTCTGAATGACTTTGTAGACTGCAGGGTAGCTGGTGGAGGTGCAGCTAGTCTGAATGACTTTGTAGACTGCAGGGTAGCTGGTGAAGGTGCAGCTAGTCTGAATGACTTTGTAGACTGCAGGGTAGCTGGTGAAGGTGCAGCTAGTCTGAATGACTTTGTAGACTGCAGGGTAGCTGGTGAAGGTGCAGCTAGTCTGAATGGCTTTGTAGACTGCAGGG
>JAPTMU010000147.1:214919-227419 GCA_028583405.1 Pogonophryne albipinna | reverse complement strand
CTAGAACTACTACTACTACTACTACTATTACTACTACAACTACTACTACTACCACTACTACTACTACCACTACTACTACTACTACTACTACTACTAGAACTACTACTACTAATACTACTACCACTATTACTTCTACCACTACTACTACCACTACTACTACTACTACTACTACTACTACTACTACTACCACTACTACTACCACTATTACTACCACTACTACTACTACTAGAACTACTACCACTACTACCACTACTACTACTACTACTACTACTACTACTTCCCTCCTCTCCCTCCTCTAAACCCTCTCCCTCCTCTCCTGTCTCCCCCCTCTCCCTCCTCTCCCCCTCTCCCCCCTCTCCCTCCTCTCCCTCCTCTCCCCCCTCTCCCTCCTCTCCCTCCTCTCCCTCCTCTCCCCCCTCTCCCACCACTCACTACTCTCCCTCCTCTCCTGTCTCCCTCCTCTCCTGTCTCCCCCCTCTCCCTCCTCTCCCTCCTCTCCCTCCTCTCCCCCCTCTCACTCCTCTCCCTCCTCTCCTGTCTCCCTCCTCTCCTGTCTCCCCCCTCTCCCTCCTCTCCTCTCCCCCCTCTCCTGTCTCCCTCCTCTCCTGTCTCCCTCCTCTCCTGTCTCCCCCCTCTCCCCCCTCTCCCTCCTCTCCTGTCTCCCTCCTCTCCTGTCTCCCCGCTCTCCCCCTCTCCTGTCTCCCCCCTCTCCCCGTCTCCCCCCTCTCCCTCCTCTCCCTCCTGCTCCTCTTTGAGGCAGCAGCAAAGACTAGTTTTAGCTCTCAACAAGTTTTAAAAGTGTATCTTACCTTTTTTCACCTAGTTAACTGTTGTATTAATTATTCATGCTTATCTGACTAATCGCCCCTCAAATGGAAATATGTGTTTACATAAATGGTGACCAAACCGTTTGAGACCCCCAGAGAACTTAAGGCCCTCACACACCAGGCCGAAATCGGCCGTCGGTGTTAGTCGGACGACGAAGCGTGCCCTGTCGCCCAAACTCAATTTGGTGTGTCCCGCACCGTCGGCCGTGACACGCCTTATTTGGCCTTTCACTGTGCGTCGGGTCGGGCAGTCGGGCCAGATAAATCACTCTGATTGGCTGTTCAGCTAGCGAATCAGTGCATGAGAAGCGAAACGGAAGTGAGGGACGTAAACAAACGCTTTAAGAAGGCACACACAGACTGCTATTCATTTTCATCTCATCACGGCGATCTGGAATGACGGAAACGAAGACCTGCTCATCACCTGGATCCAGGAGAGGCCAGCTCTGGACGACATCACAGAGAAAAGGTACTCGAACCGAGTAGTGAAAACCGGACTCTGGACAGATAGAGACGCAACTTGGTTTCTCAGGTAACATTCTCTCTTTTTTTTTCATCAGTTGAAACTCGCAGAAACTGTTGGTTTTTTATTGTTTGCCAGCGTACGTGAAATGTAATTTGTTATTTCAACCTTGTGTTTTGTTGTTATCTTGTTGCTAGCTGTTGCTACTTGTTTGGCACTGCATATAGATATGAATTGGACATGCTAACTAGCCACAATGCTTACATCTTTTATTTGTGTGCTTCAGATAAAGAGCTGAGGAAGAAGTGGGATTCTCTGCGAACCCAGTACACCAGAGGTCTGTACTACGAAGCCGGATGTTCTCTTAGCGGCTAACTTCAGGAAAACTCTGGGTTTCCGGTCCTACGTCGCTGGTTCTCTTTTTAGCGGGCTAGATCTCCATGGTAACTGATGCTGAGCGGCTAACCTGCAGCGGCTAACCTGCAGGTTAGGTTGCAGGCTAAGAGCTCAACTCAGTGAAAGCACCGCCTGCTGACCAATCAGAGCTCAGTGTGCGGAGTTTAAAGCGATCAAGTCATATTACAGGAGAAAGGAAATACAGAAAAGCTGCCGTTGCAGGAAAGACGGCCGGCAAAAATCACTGACTGTGTGAACGTGAACATGAATAGAATATCACCTCCATCTTCAGAGCAATCTGACTATTATAACTATTATTATGTTAAGAAAGCTTACTGAAATATCTGCCACAACATCAGTAACCGGATCAGAGTAACATTACGTACAGTCCGCGGCATATCACTTCATAATGTATCAGATATCTCCTGATCTGAGTCAGCTGAGCCGTATCTGGCCGTGCAACACTCACAGTGTCACAGACTGGATGCAGAAGGATTATTTTAAGCAACACATTAAGTTGAGGAAACACTCGAGTCAAATGTAATGAAAGTCAGATGGTGTCTTAGACGGGCAGTGATATCATAAACCTGTTAATGTACGCATTCAAACACTTGTTCTGTTACCAGCTGTATTCACCTTGCAGGTGCAGCTCTGTGGCTTTGATCCTGGATCAAGTGTTTAAGTCATGGATGTTTAAAGTTTAACTTCTTCATATGTCTAATATTATAGTTGACTTTTCATTCAGGAAGTATGACGCTGCGCTGTCAGTACGCTTCTCCATGTCTGTGATTGGTCGAATGCTCCAGATACCACCCCTCTCATGTGAACACCTAACTAGATAGGACACGGCTGGCTTGAGCGATCCACTTGATAACCCGCGTCGTAGGACCGTTTAGCGAGAGCGCGTATGTTTTGGATTAGGCCAACCGGCTAACTCAAACATATCCAGGTTAGGTTGAACCAGCTTCGTAGTGCAGGCCTCTGGTACAGGAGACTTGCCCCTTCAGGTAGTTGTGGAGCACAAAGGACTGGCAGACAGCAGTGGATCCTGACCAGGCTGCAGTTTTTAGAGCCCTACACAAGAAGGAAGGAGAGTACTTCGAACCTCACCATCACAGTAACTATTTTATTTGTTGAGTACAAATAAGTGTTTCTTGCTTCTTTCATTTACAAAAACATTAATTTCATTCATTTGGTGGTTACAGTGTTAAATATAACAATAACAGAATAATATATATATTATTGTATTATAATTATTGATGTGCTCATCACCTTAATGTTGCAGCTGGTAAAGGAGGAGCTCATTGAAATGATATACTGCTGGGTAGCTTATGAAATTCACCATGGGATCAATAACGCTTTTATCTTAACCTATAATAATACATGATAAAATATGTCTTGATTATATTTTGTAGTGTTCTGAATCTTCTAGAAGTATGTCTTTAGCATCTGAATAGAGCATCACAATGTGTCTACAATGTGCCTCTCACACTCGACCACACCCCAAACTAATGGCACACACATTTCAGGGTTTTGTTTTGTTATGAATGCTTAGTAAACAGTTTTAAGAAGCCATGGTATTAAATCCAACTAACTGTGAATTTATTTAAAAAAAAATTAAGGAACATCCGGTGGCTGCAGAATCACCCCCGGTGGCACCAGCAGTGAAACCTGGACCAGCACCACTGAGGAGCCCTTCCACTTTGATGCTGAGCCCTGCACTCCCCTGGCAGAATCCACCATCTGCACCACACCGGCACCGCGGCTCGGAGAGAGGCCAAGCACACTCAGCAATGGAAGGCCTCCGGCGAAGCGCAGGATGATGCAGGATTCGCAGGAGGATTCCGCCGTTGAGGCGTCAAAAACATTGCTGGAGGAGATCAAATTAAGTCTGGCAGAGTTGGCCCCGAGTGTTTGAGCGCAGACTGCGGCTGATGCCACCTCATCAGATGCAACGCTTCCTGAATCAGATGCAAAATACCTTCTTCGAGTACTTAAATGAAACCACCTTCTTTAGTCTCTAGACCAGGGCAGGGGCGGTTCTAGGGGGGGGCAGGGGGGCCAGTGCCCCCTAACATTGACCTCTGACCCCCCTCTGGCCCCCCAAACAATGAAAAGTTTTTTTGTTTTTTTTTAAATGTATATTTTCTGGTACTCGGTTTGCCAAAGCAGGATGTTGTTGCTGTAATGTGAGATTGTGCAGACACCCTTATGTAAAGTAGAGATGTAACTGTTCATTGCCTTTATTTTTATATAAATATGGTGTTAGTGCAAACATTGCACGATAACTTAAGATGAAGCTAACAGTAATAACTATAAGATCTATCTGAAATAAATAAGTGGACTGAAACAAATACCAATAACTGTATTGCATTGTTTTCTTATGCGCAATTACTTCATACTGTCTAGTTCTCTTTTTCGTCCTGCATTTATTGGGCCCCCCTCAGAAAATAACTGGCCCCCCAGTGGCCCCCCCAGTCAAATTGGTCTAGAACCGCCACTGGACCAGGGGTCACCAACCTTTTTTAGGGTGAGAGCTACTTTCAAAAAATAAAACAAGTCGGGGCTACTTTTACTCCTTTCTTTTGTTTTTGGCAGTGTATATATTTAGCACATTTTAACATGATTATATGCTGACCTTTAACCTTTGTGTGCTGCTTGGGTCTTTGGGACCCGTTTGCAGTGTTTACTCAAATAACATGTTGCAATTTAATTATTTTAAACTACTTTATTTGGGGCTGGACGGGCCTCACCTCCTCTAGGGGGGTCCGGGGGCATGCACCCCCGGGAAGATGTTTTTTAAAATGTTGAAGTGAAAAGCATCAATCTGCTGCACTTTGAGCACAACATGAATTTATGGAAACAGCTCTCAACACTCAGATGAAAGGGAGCTGTATGCTTTTCAATAATCCAAACATCCTTAGAATATGATCACAACCAATATGAAACATGTTGTTGTTCCACTGACTGAATGATGAGGGACTGAAACATGTTGTTGTTGTTCCACTGACTGAATGATGAGGGACTGAAACATGTTGTTGTTGTTCCACTGACTGAATGATGAGGGACTGAAACATGTTGTTGTTGTTCCACTGACTGAATGATGAGGGACTGAAACATGTTGTTGTTGTTCCACTGACTGAATGATGAGGGACTGAAACATGTTGTTGTTGTTCCACTGACTGAATGATGAGGTACTGAAACATGTTGTTGTTGTTCCACTGACTGAATGATGAGGGACTGAAACATGTTGTTGTTGTTCCACTGACTGAATGATGAGGAACTGAAACATGTTGTTGTTGTTCCACTGACTGAATGATGAGGGGCTGAAACATGTTGTTGTTGTTCCACTGACTGAATGATGAGGAACTGAAACATGTTGTTGTTCCACTGACTGAATGATGAGGGACTGAAACATGTTGTTGTTGTTCCACTGACTGAATGATGAGGGACTGAAACATGTTGTTGTTGTTCCACTGACTGAATGATGAGGGACTGAAACATGTTGTTGTTGTTCCACTGACTGAATGATGAGGGACTGAAACATGTTGTTGTTGTTCCACTGACTGAATGATGAGGAACTGAAACATGTTGTTGTTGTTCCACTGACTGAATGATGAGGGACTGAAACATGTTGTTGTTGTTCCACTGACTGAATGATGAGGGACTGAAACATGTTGTTGTTGTTCCACTGACTGAATGATGAGGAACTGAAACATGTTGTTGTTGTTCCACTGACTGAATGATGAGGGACTGAAACATGTTGTTGTTCCACTGACTGAATGAAACAGTGGCCCTTTCTCATTTCATCAAATCCCCCTCCTCGACTCCTCGACTCCTCGGTCCTCCGGTAGTGACCCGGAAATGAATTTCAGCGCGCCATGTTGAAGGACATCTCATTTCTCTAAATGCACTTCGAAGACCGAGCATCGAGCATCGAGGAGGCTCTCTGGAGGAGCTCTAACGAGGATACACTGATGGGTCCTCCACGGTCCTCCACGGCTCCTTCGCGGATGCATTTCCGGCAACAGAGATGTTTCAAAGAGTCGTGACGCACGGCCGGACTGATCTCAGCCAATGACAGCTCTGCATGCATCCCCTGGATATTATTTTATTAACTGCTCTCATCGCGACGCGATGTTTCCAGAGAGAACAGCTGTGAGGTCCGTGCAGAAAGCAGAGCAGTGTGTATAATATATATCACTCAGTAGAACAGGCCTACTCTCTTTGCTTTAGTTTAGTAGATATCTACAAACAAAGAGTCCATATGTTTCTAAAACCATTTAGTGCTTCACAAAATAAAATACACAACGGCTGTAGCCTGTTTTAGGAGCTGTATGTGCGTGTGTGTGGTGTAGGTGTGTGTGGTACAGTGTGTAGGTGTGTGTGGTACAGTGTGTGTGTAGATGCAGCGGACAGACAGGTCTCAGTTGGTTTGGTGTCCTCTGCTACTTTTAATACTTGTAAATAAAACTTTTGGCCCGTAATTTATTTTCCTCATTGTAGCGACCAGAGAGGGGGGGGGGGGATATATCCAGTCTCTGATAGTGTTACGTTAATATGAAGGTGCTCTGTTTGATTCTGAAATTGTATATTTATATAAATATATATATATATATATATATGTGTGTGTGTGTGTGTGTGTGTGTGTGTGTGTCCGCATCTGTAGCCTGTTATTGTCTCATGACACCGCACTGTGAATGAATCAAAGTAAAGAAGTGGTCATGAACACATCTGTCCATCAGACAGAGGGCTGCTGTGTCTCCTGTCATCATTAATGGACGTCTCTTTAAAATGACCGCTCAGAGGAGAGGAGTTCTCATTTCTCTAACCGCCTGCTGCTTCCCCTCCTCTCTCCTCGGTTCCCCTCCTCGGCTCCTCCGCTCGCATCTCCTGTGGGCGGGACTAAGTATCGAGGATAGGAGTCGAGGAGGGGAGTCGAGGAGGGGAGTTAGAGAAATGAGAAAGGGCCAGTGTGTGTTATTGAACAGGAGTGATGCAGGAAGTCTCATCTGTGTGCTGTCATGTCTCTCCAGGCCACCAGGGGGCGGAGGTCGGGCCGACAGGAGGACATTGAGCTGGATTACCTGGGTGTTCCTGCAGAAGAGGAAGGAGCTCCGGGAGCGGAGTCGCACCTCCAAAGACCACACACACACACACACACACACACACACACACACTGAAACACATGTTTAACCAAAGCAGGCTGGATTTGTTCAATCACATTATAAAACATAGCATATTTTTCTTGTTCTCAACTTGAAAATACAATTTTCCAATTTCATTGTAATCGTTTATTTGGTGGGGACATTGCACATGAATGAACACCAATCAAATGTGCCAAGTTTAAATATGCCGGATTTATCTTTGAGCTCATTTCCATCCGTTCCATTCCATAACACATTTAAGAAAATGACTTTTACAAACATAGCAAATACAAAAACAAATAAATGAAATACAAGAAAAGTGCAAAAGAGTAAGAGCAGAATACACAAGTATTTATGACATGGCAGTACAATGTAGCAGCATGGATACATAACGTGCAAGAGGAGATACCCCTGTATTAAAGTGCAGTTAGTGGAGATTACACGCCTGTTTGTTTCTCAACCATTCTTTGGGTTGACCTTTGAAGCTATTGAGAGTGGGACAATCCCGTATCTCAGCTGGGAGGCTGTTCCAGAAAGAGCTGTCTTTAACGGAGAGGACATTTTGTCCAACAGTGTCTGCGGTGGACTTCACAGTCTCCTCTGGTTTCTGACCTAGTGCAGCGTCCAGTGTGTTTTCTGTGGATGAATTCCCCTAAGGGAGGGGGGGGGGGGGGGCCAGTCCATGTAAACATTTATAAATAAAACACATACTTTTAAAAGACTTAAAATGGTCAAATCTGTTTATCAAGGATGGTACAGTGGTGGTATGAATGTGGCTTTCTGTCAAACACCCGGACAGCTCTCTCGTACAGCTGTTCTCTGGGTTTCAGGTTTGTGGCTCAAGCAAACGACCAGTTTGTGAAACAGTATTCAATGTGGGATAGAATCATACAGTGGAGGTGTGACTTGACAGTTAAGAAGGGTCTGATCTGTTTAACATTTTGCAAGTTGAATTTAATGGTATTTGATACTTTTTTAATATGTTTCTTAAAAGTCAAGTTCGAGTCCAGTATGACTCCAAGATACTTGAAGTGGGGGACTAGTTCTAATTCTGCTCCGTTTAAAAACACATTGGATCCTTCGATTTTGATCATGTTATATATCTAATGAAGGAACTGATATATTTCTCTCTCAAATACCCTCTGAAATCCTTCCAACAATACCTGATGTGCACATGCTTCCTCAGATCAGAGAGGAGCGTCAGCGCCCCCTGGTGTTGGATTGTTAGAACTCGAGCACATTAAGACTGAGATCTGAGTCAAACAAGAAAACAACCTGCAGTTTTCTTTTCAAATCAAAGGTTTCTTTTCACAAGTTCATGTTGTTTCCAAGATATGAACCTGATGCCTTACGTTAGCGTTCCCTTGTGGTTCACATGCAGGGCCATTTCTACTGTGACCAAGATGTTAGCTGTTATACTAATACAGATGGGACTAAGTGCTTTCTTCTGAATTAAGAAATGTCCTCATGTTACATGAACTATACTCAGTTTTGTAATAAAGCATTAGCATATTTTCATCTTTAAGGATTTTGCTTACTTCATAAGAACTGTTATGTATTTTGTAAAGTGGTTGTTCGTATTTGGTAAGATGTGTTCTATTTCTGTAATTTAGGATTTAAGACGTGTTCCTACTTCATAAGTGCACCTCAGGTTTGCATTCAATATCTGTGCTTATTGTTTATTATTAGGGATTGTTCTTAATTCATTAAAACAATTGCATATTTTTTGCCTTCTATTTTTAGAAATTCAGCTTTTTTTCATAAGAATTGTGCTTATTGTGTTATTATTAAATGTAAAGGACTATGTGATGAGTTTGTGCTCAATTTTGTAATTAAGGATTTTGTTTACTTCAATAAAATGTTGCTCAATTTGAAAACTAATGATTTGTACGTCGCGAATTTCCTTATTTCCTGAGAATTTGGCTTATTTTTGTAAGTATTTGTGTTGAGCTCTAGTTGACCTCATCATAGCAGATGGTGGCTTTGCATTTGTACATTTCTCCCACAATCCAATGCAATACAAACCAGTTCCCTAAATACTGTATGAGTGTGTGAACAACGTGTTTAAATGTGTGACTAACGTCGACACCCACTATTGAGAACATGAGAACCATCTATACTGTAGATTTAATGTTATAGCGACTGTACCTAATTATGCCTTTGTTCAATATATTTTTTAATATGCCACAAAAGGACAGTCAATTAAACAAAATAACATTTCCTAATATTTCGTTCATCTTAACTCTTAACACCCTGACTGTCCTGGAGAGGAAGTGGCGCTTTGGTGCAATGAAGTGGAAAAGGCCATAGGGGGCGATAGAGGGTTAATTACAGTGCAATAACTTTGCAATGTCAACAGGGGGCAAACACACACAAGAAAGCTCGCTCACACACACACACACACACACACACACACACACACACACACACACACACACACACACACACACACACACACACACACACACACACACACACACACACACACACACACACACATACACACACTTAACTCATACACGCGTACACAGTACAAATGCCCTCACAAACAAATGAACACACACACTCATAAACACACAAATAATAACAATGAAGCAAGTTAACACATCAAGAAAGATAAAATAAACAAACACACACATATACACGCACAGTTCAGTCACACACAAACACAGAAAGCACAACACACAAATGAACACACACACACAAGTGCGAAAAAAACGTTCCTGCAGAATGATGACATGTAGCTCCAGGCTGTGCGTGTGCGTGTGTGTGTGTATACACTGCTCCTTACAGCACAGGAACAGGGAAAAAGCCAAACTTAGGCCCAATCCCAAACCACTCCCTCGACCCTACCCCTCCGTGACGGAGTGAACTCCGTCTGTAGCCACACTCGCAGCTCAACGAGGCTCCTCCTGTCAGATGGAGTAAACACAGCAGCAAGCTTTGGGACGGCCTCCCCTCTCTCCCCTCTCTCCCCTCTCTCCCCTCTCTCTCCTCTCTCTCCTCTCTCTCCCCTCTCTCCCCTCTCTCCCCTCTCTCTCCTCTCTCCCCTCTCTCCCCTCTCTCCCCTCTCTCTCCTCTCTCTCCTCTCTCTCCTCTCTCTCCCCTCTCTCCCCTCTCTCCCCTCTCTCTCCTCTCTCCCCTCTCTCCCCTCTCTCCCCTCTCTCCCCTCTCTCTCCTCTCTCTCCTCTCTCTCCTCTCTCTCCCCTCTCTCCCCTCTCTCCCCTCTCTCTCCTCTCTCCCCTCTCTCCCCTCTCTCCCCTCTCTCCCCTCTCTCTCCTCTCTCTCCTCTCTCTCCTCTCTCTCCCCTCTCTCCCCTCTCTCTCCTCTCTCCCCTCTCTCCCCTCTCTCCCCTCTCTCCCCTCTCTCCCCTCTCTCTCCTCTCTCCCCTCTCTCTCCTCTCTCCTCTCTCTCCCCTCTCTCCCCTCTCTCCCCTCTCTCCCCTCTCTCTCCTCTCTCCCCTCTCTCTCCTCTCTCCTCTCTCTCCCCTCTCTCCCCTCTCTCCCCTCTCTCTCCTCTCTCTCCCCTCTCTCCCCTCTCTCCCCTCTCTCCCCTCTCTCTCCTCTCTCCCCTCTCTCTCCTCTCTCCTCTCTCTCCCCTCTCTCCCCTCTCTCTCCTCTCTCTCCTCTCTCTCCCCTCTCTCCCCTCTCTCCCCTCTCTCTCCTCTCTCCCCTCTCTCCCCTCTCTCCCCTCTCTCTCCTCTCTCCCCTCTCTCTCCTCTCTCCTCTCTCTCCCCTCTCTCCCCTCTCTCCCCTCTCTCTCCTCTCTCTCCTCTCTCTCCCCTCTCTCCCCTCTCTCCCCTCTCTCTCCTCTCTCCCCTCTCTCCCCTCTCTCCCCTCTCTCTCCTCTCTCTCCTCTCTCTCCTCTCTCTCCCCTCTCTCCCCTCTCTCCCCTCTCTCTCCTCTCTCCCCTCTCTCCCCTCTCTCCCCTCTCTCTCCTCTCTCCCCTCTCTCTCCTCTCTCCCCTCTCTCCCCTCTCTCTCCTCTCTCTCCTCTCTCTCCCCTCTCTCCCCTCTCTCTCCTCTCTCCCCTCTCTCCCCTCTCTCTCCTCTCTCCCCTCTCTCCCCTCTCTCTCCTCTCTCCCCTCTCTCTCCTCTCTCCCCTCTCTCCCCTCTCTCCCCTCTCTCCCCTCTCTCCCCTCTCTCTCCTCTCTCCCCTCTCTCCCCTCTCTCCCCTCTCTCTCCTCTCTCCCCTCTCTCTCCTCTCTCCCCTCTCTCCCCTCTCTCCCCTCTCTCCCCTCTCTCCGGCAGAAACAGGAAGTGCCGTAACAACGGTTTCAAATCAGCATCTCTTAGACAAAAGGTTTAAATTAATAATTCAAATAAAACTCCAAACATCTTTCATTGTGTTTCAAAGCTCTTTTAGTTTTAAACCTGATGTTTATAAGCTTCTTAGTTTTTGCAACGGTCTGTAAATATACACAACTTTATAATAAAATGCACACATTTACCTTTTTCTAGACTAAACACAGGTTTGATCCTAAGTTAAAAACATATGAGGTCATCATGAGGTCATCATGAGGTCATCATGAGGTCATCATGAGGTCATCATGAGGTTGTTAACATCGCAGTTTATCAGTGGATGTTTGCTGGAACTACTTGTAAACAGCGTGTTTCCTGACTGACACACACAGCGTGACTCCGGTCAGGTAGAGACCGGTCTCAAGTCAGCACCGCTGCAGACTCGCTGTTTGAGGGCTTGATAGCCCACTCCCCCTCCACACCCCCCCCCACTCCCACTCCCCCTCCACTCCCCCTCCACACCGCTCCACTCCCCCTCCACACCGCTCCACTCCCCCTCCACACCGCTCCACTCCCCCTCCACACTCGTTGCTTTGGAACAGCCCTCAATATGGCGGACCCTCCGCGTGAACGCGCAAACGGAGGGGTCGGGTGTAGGGGTAGGGTGTAGGGGTAGGGTGTAGGGGGCGGTTTGGGAATGGGCCTCTGAGTGTGTGTTACTGAACTGGAAGTGCACGTGAAGTGTTTGAGGGCTGAGGTCATGGCAGCTGTACGTTTAGTTTGGGTTTTATTGCTGGAGGAAGACAGCTGCTGTCTGCTACCATCTCTCAGAACGCCAGCTCGGCATAAACAGAACCAAGTGTGTTATTGTGTAGATTTCTGCACCAACACAACTTCCATCAGGAGCTGCAGCTTCAGGAAGGACGCAGATATAACCCCAAATGTTCCACATGAAGAATCATCTCCAGCAACTTGAGGAGACAGACCAGGGGACACTAAAGAGTGACGCACACAGCTGGAGACCAGGGGACACTAAAGAGTGACGCACACAGCTGGGAGACCAGGGGACACTAAAGAGTGACGCACACAGCTGGGAGACCAGGGGACACTAAAGAGTGACGCACACAGCTGGGAGACCAGGGGACACTAAAGAGTGACGCACACAGCTGGGAGACCAGGGGACACTAAAGAGTGAGACCAGGGGACACTAAAGAGTGACGCACACAGCTGGTAGACCAGGGGACACTAAAGAGTGAGACCATGGGACACTAAAGAGTGACGCACACAGCTGGGAGACCAGGGGACACTAAAGAGTGAGACCAGGGGACACTAAAGAGTGACGCACACAGCTGGGAGACCAGGGGACACTAAAGAGTGACGCACACAGCTGGAGACCAGGGGACACTAAAGAGTGACGCACACAGCTG
>JAPTMU010000147.1:210345-213919 GCA_028583405.1 Pogonophryne albipinna | reverse complement strand
ACGCACACAGCTGGAGACCAGGGGACACTAAAGAGTGACGCACACAGCTGGGAGAGCAGGGGACAGTAAAGAGTGACGCACACAGCTGGGAGACCAGGGGACACTAAAGAGTGAGACCAGGGGACACTAAAGAGTGACGCACACAGCTGGGAGACCAGGGGACACTAAAGAGTGAGACCAGGGGACACTAAAGAGTGACGCACACAGCTGGAGACCAGGGGACACTAAAGAGTGACGCACACAGCTGGGAGACCAGGGGACAGTAAAGAGTGACGCACACAGCTGGGAGACCAGGGGACACTAAAGAGTGAGACCAGGGGACACTAAAGAGTGACGCACACAGCTGGGAGACCAGGGGACACTAAAGAGTGACGCACACAGCTGGAGAGACCAGGGGACACTAAAGAGTGACGCACACAGCTGGAGACCAGGGGACACTAAAGAGTGACGCACACAGCTGGGAGAGCAGGGGACAGTAAAGAGTGACGCACACAGCTGGAGACCAGGGGACACTAAAGAGTGACGCACACAGCTGGGAGAGCAGGGGACAGTAAAGAGTGACGCACACAGCTGGGAGACCAGGGGACACTAAAGAGTGAGACCAGGGGACACTAAAGAGTGACGCACACAGCTGGGAGACCAGGGAACACTGAAGAGTGACGCACACAGCTGGAGAGACCAGGGGACACTAAAGAGTGAGACCAGGGGACACTAAAGAGTGACGCACACAGCTGGAGACCAGGGGACACTAAAGAGTGGCGCACACAGCTGGGAGACCAGGGGACAGTAAAGAGTGACGCACACAGCTGGAAGACCAGGGGACACTAAAGAGTGAGACCAGGGGACACTAAAGAGTGACGCACACAGCTGGGAGACCAGGGGACACTAAAGAGTAACGCACACAGCTGGGAGACCAGGGGACACTAAAGAGTGAGACCAGGGGACACTAAAGAGTGACGCACACAGCTGGGAGACCAGGGAACACTGAAGAGTGACGCACACAGCTGGAGAGACCAGGGGACACTAAAGAGTGAGACCAGGGGACACTAAAGAGTGACGCACACAGCTGGAGACCAGGGGACACTAAAGAGTGACGCACACAGCTGGGAGACCAGGGGACAGTAAAGAGTGACGCACACAGCTGGGAGACCAGGGGACACTAAAGAGTGAGACCAGGGGACACTAAAGAGTGACGCACACAGCTGGGAGACCAGGGGACACTAAAGAGTGACGCACACAGCTGGAGAGACCAGGGGACACTAAAGAGTGATGCACACAGCTGGGAGACCAGGGGACACTAAAGATTGACGCACACAGCTGGGAGACCAGGGGACAGTAAAGAGTGACGCACACAGCTGGGAGAACAGGGGACACTAAAGAGAGTGACGCACACAGCTGGAGACCAGGGGACACTAAAGAGTGACGCACAGAGCTGGGAGACAGGGGACAGTAAAGAGTGACGCACACAGCTGGGAGACCAGGGACACTAAAGAGTGACGCACACAGCTGGGAGACTAGGGGACACTAAAGAGTGACGCACACAGCTGGGAGACCAGGGGACACTAAAGAGTGACGCACACAGCTGGGAGACCAGGGGACAGTAAAGAGTGACGCACACAGCTGGGAGACCAGGGGACACTAAAGAGTGACGCACACAGCTGGAGACCAGGGGACACTAAAGAGTGACGCACACAGCTGGGAGACCAGGGGACAGTAAAGAGTGACGCACACAGCTGGGAGACCAGGGGACACTAAAGAGTGACGCACACAGCTGGAGACCAGGGGACACTAAAGAGTGACGCACACAGCTGGGAGACCAGGGGACAGTAAAGAGTGACGCACACAGCTGGGAGACCAGGGACACTAAAGAGTGACGCACACAGCTGGGAGACCAGGGGACACTAAAGAGTGACGCACACAGCTGGAGACCAGGGGACACTAAAGAGTGACGCATACAGCTGGAGACCAGGGGACACTAAAGAGTGACGCACACAGCTGGGAGAGCAGGGGACAGTAAAGAGTGACGCACACAGCTGGGAGACCAGGGGACACTAAAGAGTGAGACCAGGGGACACTAAAGAGTGACGCACACAGCTGGGAGACCAGGGAACACTAAAGAGTGACGCACACAGCTGGAGAGACCAGGGGACACTAAAGAGTGAGACCAGGGGACACTAAAGAGTGACGCACACAGCTGGACACCAGGGGACACTAAGAGTGACGCACACAGCTGGGAGACCGGGGACAGTAAAGAGTGACGCACACAGCTGGGAGACCAGGGGACACTAAAGAGTGAGACCAGGGGACACTAAAGAGTGACGCACACAGCTGGGAGACCAGGGGACACTAAAGAGTGACGCACACAGCTGGAGAGACCAGGGGACACTAAAGAGTGATGCACACAGCTGGGAGACCAGGGACACTAAAGATTGACGCACACAGCTGGGAGACCAGGGGACAGTAAAGAGTGACGCACACAGCTGGGAGAACAGGGGACACTAAAGAGAGGGACGCACACAGCTGGAGACCAGGGGACACTAAAGAGTGACGCACACAGCTGGGAGACCAGGGGACAGTAAAGAGTGACGCACACAGCTGGGAGACCAGGGGACACTAAAGAGTGACGCACACAGCTGGGAGACCAGGGGACACTAAAGAGTGACGCACACAGCTGGGAGACCAGGGGACACTAAAGAGTGACGCACACAGCTGGGAGACCAGGGGACAGTAAAGAGTGACGCACACAGCTGGGAGACCAGGGGACACTAAAGAGTGACGCACACAGCTGGAGACCAGGGGACACTAAAGAGTGACGCACACAGCTGGGAGACCAGGGGACACTAAAGAGTGACGCACACAGCTGGGAGACCAGGGGACACTAAAGAGTGACGCACACAGCTGGTAGACCAGGGGACAGTAAAGAGTGACGCACACAGCTGGGAGACCAGGGGACACTAAAGAGTGACGCACACAGCTGGAGACCAGGGGACACTAAAGAGTGACACACACAGCTGGGAGACCAGGGGACAGTAAAGAGTGACGCACACAGCTGGGAGACCAGGGGACACTAAAGAGTGACGCACACAGCTGGGAGACCAGGGGACACTAAAGAGTGACGCACACAGCTGGGAGACCAGGGGACACTAAAGAGTGACGCACACAGCTGGGAGACCAGGGACAGTAAAGAGTGACGCACACAGCTGGGAGACCAGGGGACACTAAAGAGTGACGCACACAGCTGGAGACCAGGGGACACTAAAGAGTGACGCACACAGCTGGGAGACCAGGGACACTAAAGAGTGACGCACACAGCTGGGAGACCAGGGGACAGTAAAGAGTGACGCACACAGCTGGGAGACCAGGGACACTAAAGAGTGACGCACACAGCTGGAGACCAGGGGACACTAAAGAGTGACGCACACAGCTGGGAGACCAGGGGACAGTAAAGAGTGACGCACACAGCTGGGAGACCAGGGACACTAAAGAGTGACGCACACAGCTGGGAGACCAGGGGACAGTAAAGAGTGACGCACACAGCTGGGAGACCAGGGGACACTAAGAGTGACGCATACAG